>QZGG01001206.1:0-74917 GCA_006409495.1 Sedum album
ATTGTCTGGGTTGTATGTTAATGTTTCCAGTATTTGTTTTATGAGGTAATTCGGTGTCCGTCCTGATATTTCCAGTATTTTAGAGGTTTTGCTGTCTGATATTAATGAATCATTCTCATCATTCAGGTGTGGCAGAGGTGACAATAGTAGACAACCAGGTAACTATCACAGTCTCACTATTATACAAAATAGTATTCACTATATGCATGTTATTGTTAACACTGTTCGTGTTCCCCAGCATTTAATCTACCTTTGCTGGAAACTTACTCAAACCTACATGCACTACAGCCTGCAGATCAACCCAAGTAAAATTGTGTAGTAATTAAGAGCTTTGAGTTCTTTGTTTAGATCAGAGTTGATGGAGTTCAATTCTGATGACAATCATCCAGAGTTTTTCAAAGTTTATGTTTCACACCACAGCTCACACAAAATGGTAATTGCTGTTTCTTTCTCTCCTTATAAATTTTTTATTAATATGATTTTGTTTTGGATTTGGGTCTTTAAATTTTAGGTGAAAAGGAAGAAAATGTATGCAATTTTTCAATTTTTGAAAAAAATCACTTGCTGTGTCTAGAGTTGTGACACTACTGAAGCTAGGAATTCATGATTGCAGTTAATTCCACATGAGTTTGTAGATTATATGGAAGGGAAGAAATCTGGCCGAGCTGAGTTGGCTGGTCAAAGCGGACACACATGGCGAGTTGAGTTGGTTGAAGATGGAAAAGATTTGTATTTCAGTGATGGGTGGCAAGCTTTCGTCGAAGACAACATGATCCGAGATGAGGATTTTTTATTTTTTAAATTCCACAGAACTTTGATTTTTAATGTTATAATCTATGACGAAAGTATGTGCGAGAAAGGACTGAGGCTGATGGGCGTTGATAATTGTAGTCACTTAAGGAGAGATGGCATACTAGAAGCTGGATTGCAGAATGATGTTAAACCGGTGAAGAAGAGAGTTGGACGTCCTGAGGCAAATGGTAAATGCTGAATTGGTTTAAACTCTTTTTTTGTGTTGAATGTCCTGATCTCGTAAAGTACCTTTCGATATTTTAAAATAATTTTAATTCTTCTGTGCAGTGTTAATAAATACAATTACAATATATTTCAACTACTCATAATGCCATCAGAACCTGTATATTCCCAAACGCTTACGCACAGTCTGCTGGACTGTGCAGTGAGTACTAGTGTTCATAATGAGTGAACAGTCTCTTATATGGTAAAGATTCTCATGGATTCTCTACGATATGAGTTGGCAATATGTTTGTTTTGCATAATACAAGTTTTGATAGATGTTTTAAAAGTTCTATAGCTCTATTCTAATATGATGCTTGCAAAGAGTTTGACAAAATACGTAGACATTTGTGAGTTAGAAGCTCCAAAGTATGATTGTATGAAATGATGATTGATTATAATTTTTGAAAAATCAAGCATCTTAAATCTTGAGAGAGTTGTACGCGAGAGCGAAGTGCATTTGATTTAGTTTAAAAGTTAAGGAGACTTGATATCGATCAACTAATCGCAAGGTTGAGATCATGAGATTCATATTCTATGTTGTTCAACAAATCGAGAATATGGAAATCATACCCTTTAAGTGTTATTTCCATTCTAGTTAAGGAACGCGAGTTGAATCTAGAATGTATGCTACTTTAGTGTAAAATTGCCAATCAACTTTATTCATATACAAATTTAGAGTAAGGTTCAAGGAGGCAAGTAAATATTTGTGAGACGGAAGGACATCATCTCAACCGTTGATTTTAATTAATCCAACGGTTGATAAAGATAACCGTCATTCTCAACCGCCCGTGTATTTTGCAAATTCAACCACCTATTTTAATTAAAAATTAATTAAATCTCAACCGTTAGATAAATCAAAATCAACGGGTGAGATGATGTCTTCATGTTTCACAAAATTTCATGGTCTCTCTAGATTCTAACTCTACAAATTTATTAATAACTCTCTTAAAGGTAAAGTATGGTCATTGTTGCATTTTTATTTATTGTTTACAACAACCTTTCTTACTATGTGAAAGCTAAAGATGACGTTATTCAAACCAAAAGTATGTTTGAAGATAAAAATCAATTACAAATTAGAAAACTGAGAGTTCAGATATTCCTAAAATGGAGAATGATTGAGTGACCCTAAGAATTACCAATCCTCTTATTGTGGCAATATGATGTTAAAGGGTGGATGATGACGTAGATAAATTAATTGAATTAAGGTCCGGTCAAGGCTTAATAACCCACACATATATTTCGATCAAAGTCTATATGATGTTAATACTCAACCTAGTCTAAACAATTACGAATCCATTCAAGGTAGTAATTATCTAACTTAGCCGTTAATCCTAATCATTCACCGTCAAGCTATCTGTTTAGTTTAACAATAGATAGCAGATTCTATAACTAAGTCTGCGGTTCAAGGCTTCGCTTAATTATTTAATCTAGCTATCATGCAATAAGCTCCGAGCATTAACATTAAACAAGTCAAGCATTACGAATAAAACCTCAAAACATAAAATTCATAATTCAAAGTCTAAACTGATTTAACAAGTTTAGCTTGACATGCTGTATGCAAACATCTCAAATTTGTATAATAAACAACAAGTGAAATAGTAAAGTAAAAGGAGAAGTTTGGCGTGAAAGTCTGGACTGGCGTGTCACTGCTGATTTTTCGTCTCTTTGTGTCTCTTCAAACTTTGTATTTATAGTGAAGGTTGGCTTGATTTACACGCATCTCCTGAGGTTACCAAATTCAAAATAGGAAAGAGATAACTCTAAGAAATATATCTTTATGCCTAAAATCAAGCATAGGAAATACTGTGTGCGTTACTGACATCATCATCGACTTACGCCAGCTGTCTGTTGACGTCATCACCCATAAACGCGCGACCTATATATGCGCAACACTCTATCGCGTGCCCTCAGTTAAAACAAATGCGTTGAAGCTCAATTCTTCTCATGTATTTCTCCTTTGTTTTTTATGAGGAATAAGTCTTCTTACCATCTATCTTTAGTGTACATTCATCCTTAGCTCGTATATTCACCAAAAGCATAATCTTATACATTGAATAATACAAACAAGCGTAGTATAATGGGCTTAAATTATAATATGAATGTGCATTATGAGTGATGTTTAACAAAAACTTATCAACTAATTGCTATTAAGAATAAATCAAACTATTTTTTAAACTCGATATGTTTAAAATATTTCCAAAACATGTTTCAGTCGTTTCCATCATTGTTCACTGATACATATTCAGTTTATGCCTCCCATTTTATTGAAATTGTAGTCTTGAACGCATATTAGAGCAAAACATAAATAAAAACAAGTCGTGTAGTACTTACAAATGTCTTGGCATACATCGTTCAATTATCAAAAAATCTATTTGTGTTTGATGATTTTTTCATTCTTATAGAAAAGTGCAATTAAGAGTGAAATTCTATTGTCCTAGATAGATTAAGTCTCAATACGCTGATTAGGCTGTCACAGATTACCTATTGTCTGTGACAGCTTATGTGAAAACAGTTAACAATAATAATGTAGTCACACACACAATTTGTTAACCCACTTCAGGACAACTTGTCCATAATGTGGGGAACCCTCTCCCGGGTCCAACAAGTATTAGATTTATTCTCCGAGTTTAGTACAACGTTTCTATGACAAGACGACCTATACTACAACTCAATAAACCTAAACCTACTACCTTGTAGGTAGAGAAACTTCTCCTACTTGTCTAAGACAACTCCTCCTGAGTTGCCTGTCTCAGCTCGTTCGCTACAGTAGTCTTCTGCAGCAGGGTATCAGCAGAACTGATATGCCTTGCAAAATTGTCCTGTCACAGGCACAACTTCACAATCTCCTTCTGACTCCAAGTCTCTCGATAGAATGTATAAGCTTTAGGTTTTACTTGGGTTCATTGTCTTCAACAAATCTGATCTCTATATATATGGCTAAGACATCATAATCCTTATGACATTTGTAATTCTAAAATTCAGCTTTAGGAAATTATACAAAACCTTCTATGACTAGGTTTCCTAAACCCATCCTTATCAAGATTTCCTATGTTGATAATAGAAATCCTTCTTCAGGTTGTATTACTTGTAGATCTAGAATTTCCAAATTCATATTAGGAAATCACCCTTTCCTAGCTTGTGTTAGTAAACCACCCTGTCTTAGCTCTGACCAGTTTCCTGTCCTAGCTAGCTTGTTCTGCTCCCTTTGACAGCCTTCAAGACTTGAACTATTCTTTTCTAAAACAAGTCATACATTTGGAACAACAATCTCCCCCTTGACTTTTTTTGGCAAAACTAGCTCATATTTGTTCAAGTCTTCAAATGCTTGCTTTAGCCATTTACTCCCCCTTTTTGGCATAAAAATTGACAAGGCTTATTTCTCTTTGACTCCCCCTGAGTCATAGATGTTAGACAATTATGTAGCTTCAGCAATCTTTGAGTGTAGGAACATCCACTAGTGATCTAGGACTACCAGATTCAAACTTCAATTTTTCCCATAAAAATATTTTACTTGAACTCCCCCTGTAGCAACAATACTCTTCTCTTTGAATATGGAGTCTGTCTCAGCATGAGTAGTCATAAGCTTCTTAACTTTATTTTCTGTCTTACCAGCTGCATCAACAACCTTGCTTGATGTGTCTGTCGTAGTCGTAATGCTAGTCTTAGTTGTAACCTTATCTGTAGCAAGACATGCCTCTTTCATTTGTTTGACTCTCCAAACTTGCTTGGTCTTTGGAGTATGATTTTTAATTCCATCTGTGACAGCACAATAATTGTATCCTCTCCCCCTGAAGCGTTGACTTTGGACATATCGTCGTTTAGTCATAGGTGGTGTCTCAACCTTCCTTCTGTGACAACACAAATCTGGACAATTTCTTCTTATATGTCCCTTCCTGTCACAGTGATAACACACACGCCTATCTTTGACAATGTATTTTTGAAATTTCAAATGTTTCAATTGATTGCCTGTCATAGGTGGATTGGAGTTAATTGTAGTCGTAGCTGGGACAAACTTTGTAACACCTAAAGTCTTCTGATAGTCATAGCCTATTCCAGATTTTTGTGATCCAACTCGCTGAGCATCTAGAATGTTGTCCAAGTCTTTTGTTCCTTTGTTCAACATGTTGGAAATTTTTGAACTCGAACAAGTTCAGCTTTAGTCACAGAATGATCTTCTTTCTCCTGCTTCAGCTTATTCTCAGTCTCAGCTAAGGATGTTAACAATCTACTTTTGTCAGCCTTAAGTGTAGATATCACAATCTGGTCTTTTTCCCATCTTTGGAATACATCAACAAACATTTCACAAATATCATCCTTACTAAAATCTTTATCACTGTCACAGCCACTTGAAGAAGTTTCATTAGTTATGGCAGGTTCTTTATGACAACTGGTCACTTGTTCTTCTTCATGACAGTTTGTTATATATTTCTCTCTATGACAGCTTTCTTCACTATCTGTGACAGAATTAGTTTCTCCAGAAGCTTCATTGACACTCTGCGTGTTTTCTATGACAGGGATGTTTGTATCATCTATAGTGGCTAAGGCTAGGTAATTGTTGGCTTGTCCATCATCGCTAGATTGTTCAGATTCATAATCACTAAAGCTAGTTGTTGCAGCCTTCTTTTTCCTTCTTAAGTATGTTGCACATTCCTTTTTAATATGTCCATAGCCGCTGCACTCATGACACTGAATCTCAGCTTCAGAGTCATGCTTATTTCTGAAGTAAGGTCTGCCAGCTTCAGATGCTTGTCTTGGACGGGCGTTGGACAACTTCTTAACATCAGATTTGAGGCTAAAATTGTAAGATTCTTTAGCTGGAGCATCCTCATTAAGCATTATCTCAAACGTTTTCAATGACCCCATTAGTTCATCTAGCTTCAGCTTAGACACATCTTGGGATTCTTGAATAGCTACAACCTTCATACGATATTCTATAGGGAGTGCTCTCATAACTTTACGAACAAGGTCTGCTTCAGGTAATGGTCTGCCAAGGGAGGCTGCTTCATTGGAGATGTCTAAGAGTCTAGCATGAAGTTCAGTTATGGTTTCATCTTGCTGCAGCTTCAAATTCTCAAACTTTGACAATAACATGTGTAGATGAACTTCTTTCACTTTGTCAGTCCCTTCATAAGTTGTCTGAAGCAAGTCCCAAGCTTTCTTAGCAACTTCACAATTTGAGATAAGTCTAAAATTATTTTCGTCTACAGCAGCGAATATGGCACTTAAAGCTCTAGAGTTATTTAAAGCAGCTTTCTTTTCCTTAGCATTATATTCAAGTTCATCTTTCAAGCTGAGACTACCATCAATTTCTACCTTCTGAGGGGGATCCATTCATTAACAATAGCTGTCCAAGCAGAATCATCCAATGCTTTGATATAGGCACGCATCCTAGCCTTCCAATATCCATAGTTCCTTCCTTCTAGTAAAGGGGGTCTGTGACTACCTTCATACAAACTCATCTTCAGCGTTGATCTAACTCTGTGTGTCGAGTTCCTGCTCTGATACCAATTGAAATTCTATTGTCCTAGATAGATTAAGTCCCAATACGCTGATTAGGCTGTCACGGGTTACCTATGTCTTGTGACAGCTTATGTGAAAACAGTTAACAATAATAATGTAGTCACACACACAATTTGTTAACCCACTTCAGGACAACTTGTCCGTAATGTGGGGAACCCTCTCCCGGGTCCAACAAGTATTAGATTTATTCTCCGAGTTTAGTACAACGTTTCTATGACAAGACGACCTATACTACAACTCAATAAACCTAAACCTACTACCTTGTAGGTAGAGAAACTTCTCCTACTTGTCTAAGACAACTCCTCCTGAGTTCCTGTCTCACCTCGTTCGCTACAGTAGTCTTCTGCAGCAGGGTATCAGCAGAACTGATATGCCTTGCAAAATTGTCCTGTCACAGGCACAACTTCACAATCTCCTTCTGACTCCAAGTCTCTCGATAGAATGTATAAGCTTTAGGTTTTACTTGGGTTCATTGTCTTCAACAAATCTGATCTCTATATATATGGCTAAGACATCATAATCCTAATGACATTTGTAATTCTAAAATTCAGCTTTAGGAAATTATACAAAACCTTCTATGACTAGGTTTCCTAAACCCATCCTTATCAAGATTTCCTATGTTGATAATAGAAATCCTTCTTCAGGTTGTATTACTTGTAGATCTAGAATTTCCAAATTCATATTAGGAAATCACCCTTTCCTAGCTTGTATTAGTAAACCACCCTGTCTTAGCTCTGACCAGTTTCCTGTCCTAGCTAGCTTGTTCTGCTCCCTTTGACAGCCTTCAAGACTTGAACTATTCTTTTCTAAAACAAGTCATACATTTGGAACAACAAAGAGTGCAATGATTTTTATCTAGGCATAGGCATGTATAATTAAAAATTGTATCATGTGGATTCATCATTTTTGGTGGACTCGTGAATCCCAGTTTTCATCAATTGATTGCATTTTATCAATGCACCAAATTGTATCAATACATTAATGAAACATGTGAGTTGCACATGTTTTGCACGTGACTTGCACATGACAAATGCAATGACTTGATGCAATATCAATCTTGATGAAATGAAATCAACGAATGCAAAGTGGAATTCACGAGTCCACCCAAATAGATGTATCCACATGAAACAATATCTCTATAACTAAGAGGAGCGTTCAAGTACATCTACACTCTTAATTAGATTTGTAAAGTCATATCTCAAACGTGCATCTCATCCACTAATTCACCAATCGTCTGGCACGTGGCATACAATAACCTAAAAGGTAGCCACGTGTCAGCTGATTAATAAATAGTGGATAAGATGAACGGTTGGATGTGACCTTAATTAGGAATATAAATTAAGGATAAGATGTAAACGAACGTTTCTCGTATAACAAAAGGGTTTTCAACAATCTTTAGTGTGTGCTTAATATTAAAAAGACAGAATTCCCCTTGTTCATTATGCATAATCGAACATTGGGTTAGGACATTTTAGTAATAATGACTAATTTTGTAAGGATTTTTTTATCCAAAACCATTTTAATAATAGAGTATTTAAGGAACTACCTTTTTGATAAAAGTTTTTAGAAAACCACCGTTATGTTTTTTTTTTGTTAAATTTGAACCTCCCATCTCATTTTCTATTAACTGTACCATTAATGTTACTGTTTTTAGATTTTGGTTGGTTTTCATAAATTTAATAAAAAGTAAAAAAACCCTAACTAGAACAATCAGACTAATTCAGTCGCATTACCACCATGAATCACCACCATCCTCCATACCCACCACCACCTCCTCCTCCATACTCTCCACATCCTCCTCCATATCATGCATCACATCTTCCACGACCTCCACCTTCACGTCAACGGGGAGGGAGAGATTTGATAGAGTGAAGAGCTAGCAAGGAAAAAGAATCAGGAGGAGATGGTGAGACGGGCACGGACATTGAGGACACGGTTGAGGACACGGTTGAGACGATAAACACAAAACTTGTACATTTAAATCACCGATTTTCCTCGTCAATTCGCCTCAATCTAATCTCCATAACCTAATCCATCAGTCAAAAGCCGCCACTTCAAAACACATCATCAATTTCATAAAGAAATCAGGCAAACAAAACTTTGATTCAAAGACCCCATTGCCTCAACCATATCATAAACTACACAACCAATAAAATCTTGTCCAAAATCATCAATGAAGACACAAAATTGAAATCACACCATCAACGAAGTCCATTGAAAAGCCGATTTTGTTTTCTATTTTTTTCTTATTAAATTTACTTTTACTGTATTTATGAAAACTAAAAAATAAAAAAAATAACAAAATTGGTAGAGTTAACAGAATATGAGATGGGTGGTTCACATTTAACAGGAAAATATATAAGGGTGGTTTTTAGAAAATTTTTATTAAAATGGTGGTTACTAGAAAAACACACAATTCTAAGGATAGTTTTGAATAAAAATCCTTTTTTAAACCTTTCGGACATGAAAAATCCAACTAGTAAATAGATCATACTACACGGAATCACTTATATATTGCAATAATACATTCGACCATATTTATAATTAACGTCGTTTGCAAAGTGCCAACCTTGATAACGAAGATGTGGTTAAATGGTAACGAAAGTGATTATAAATGTAGTGAAGTGAAAACTCATTTATATAATTGTATTAAAAAATTAATATATTTAACAGAATATTTGACGGAACAGCGAAAGGTGTTTGTTTGGTTATTACAAACGTTATACAGGTGGTCGAATGTAATAATGTAATATATAGATGTTTTGTCGAATGTAATATTATAATATGCAGATGGTTTTGTAAAAGAAATGCAAATTATATTTACAACGCAAAAATAATTCTTTATAAAAAATAAGTTCTTTTTCCAAATGTGGGAAATATTCTTCAATGGATAGAGCAATCTTTTGATTATTCATTGATGAGATTTACTTCTTAGCCTCGAAAGGGATGGTCGAGTGGGTCGGCATGAAGACAAGACTAGACAAGGTCCTAAGTTTCAATCCTGGTTAAACACTTTAAATGTGAAACTCCTTAATTCGATCGAGTCTCTCATACTGTGATGGTGTGATCGCACCCGACTGGCGTGGTTTGTAGTAGGGCACAGCAAAGATCGGTAAATTACCGATTTACCGAAATATTTACCGGTTTTTTGAAAATTCGGTAAAACGGTAAATTTACCGACGGTGAATCGGTAAATAAAAATCGGTAAATGGAAGAGATTTTTCATTTCTGTAATTTACCGTTTTACCGAATTTCCCGAGTACATATTATATTAATTAAAAATAAGAAAGTATTTAAAAATAATCTGAAATAATTTAAAAAAATATTTATTTATATATATTTCGGTAAAACGGTAACGGTAAACGGAATAAAAAATTTGGGTTCGGTAAAACGATAATCAGTAAAACGGGAAACGATAAAACGGTAATTTACCGTTTGCTCACCCATAGTTTGTAAGCTATTGCGCTCAACCATGAGTTTACTTAGTGTACACTCGAAGAGCAGCGACTGAGGTTTCCCTTTCCTAAAAAATATTTACTTCCGTTATTTTTTAAAAATAAGGTTTTTTCATTTCACATATATTATTCTTTTCAAGTAGAAGTTCAAGGAAGACATGTGACATTTTGTAAGACGGTGAGACATGATCTCAACTGTTGATTACTTATAATTCAACGGACTTGATTTGATCAAAAAATAACCGTCAAATCCAACCGCCCGTGTTTTTGCGATTAAAACCAACTTTAATCTCAAATGTTAGATTAATTAAATCAACGGTTAAAATCATATCCTCCCGTCTTATAAATATTTATCGTTCTTCCTAATTCGATCACACTCTTTTCAATTTAAATTGTATTTTTAATATTTTTATTTTAAAATAAAATATTTATTGATTGACAAAAGTAATTTTTTATTACATGTTCCTACTCCACATGACCAGTGGTTTTCCAACGAAATTGAACTTGAAGGATGGATGCAATTCAGCAGAATAATGTAAGGGTGAATAATTCTTACTCCAGATGACATACAGAAAGTGTGATTTTGAGTCACTATTTCCATCATTGCAAAACAATTAGAAAATTATTAAAGAGATTCAAGAGATTTATGTAAGATTTTGAGGGAATGTGACATTTTTAACATTCATATTAGGGTTTTTGTTGAAAATCAATCGATCACAGTAGGGCAATTTTAACGAAACTATCCCTCCAATTTTTTTTAAAATAATCACTCATCAATTTTATTCCGATCAAATCGTACCATCTATACACAATTTTCAGCAGCATCCTCCATCAAGGTTGACTTATGAAAATATTCAACATTGCTTCCTAATCATTTTCTTGGCAACGTTAACAAATTCGTTCATATACAACAACATTCCACATTTGAAATATCGATACCCAACCCAATTTGTCGTTCATATACAACAACATTCATATTAGTTGATTTTTCATTGGTCAACCACTTTCTTGTAGGAAAAAGCTGACTGAAACAATGATTGGAGGGAACGATTTGATCATAATTGAATTAAAAGGTGATTTATTTCAATATAATCGTGAAGGGGTAGTTTCATTAAAATTAGTTTGTTGGATGGGTGGTTTTCGATAATGATTTGATCATAATTGAATTAAAAGGTGATTTATTTCAATATAATCGTGAAAGGGTGGTTTCGTTAAAATTAGTTTATTGGATGAGTGGTTTTCGGTAGAAAACCTTTCATATTACATCAATCCTAAATGTTCAGTATTCATATATAGGGTTAAGTTCTAGGAGGACGTTAAGTATATGTGAGAAGGAAGGACAAAATCTATAAAGTTATTTTTTATTAAAATTGGCGTTTGTATTTGCGAACAACACGGGGCGGTTGGATTTGAAGTTTTTTTTACTTTTAATCTCATTCGTTGGATGATTAGAAATCAACGATTAAGATGATGTCCTACGGTTTTACAAGTATTTAATTGTCCTCCTAGATCTTTTCCCTTCATATAAATATATATATAGGAAAAGGTTCAAGGAGGACCAATGACTATATGTGAGACATAAGGACATCATCTCAACCGTTGATTTCTATCAATCTAACAGTTAATATTAATAACCGTCACTCACCAACCGCCCCGTGTTTTTGCTAATTCAATATAAATTTAACTAAAAGTAAATTCAATCTTAACCGCTAAATTAATCTAAACCAATGGTTGAGATTAAGTCTTTATGTCTCATAAAAATTTAATGTCCTCCTATATATAAATCAATACATTTATGTGAGAAAGAAGGATATCATTTCAATAGTTGATTTCTATCAAACCAACAGTTGATAACCGTCACTCACCAATCGTCTCATGTTTTTTTGCTAATTCAATATATTTTTATTTAAAAATCCAATTCAATCTCAACCGCTAGATTAATCTTATCCAACGGTTGAGATTAAGTCTTTATGGTTCACAAAAATTTAATTTCCTTCTAGAACTCTACCTTATAAATATAGGAAGAAGTTCAAGAGGACATGTGACTTTTTGTAAGACGGTGAGACATGATCGCAACCGTTTATTACTTTTAATTCAACAAACGAGATTTAATCAAGATATAACCGTCAAATCTAACCACCAAATCTAACCGCCCCTGTTTTTCTGCAAATACAACCGCTCAATTAATTAAAAATTAATTTTAATCTCAACCGTCAGATTAATAAAATCAACGATTAAAATCATATCCGGCCGTCTTACAAATATTTATCATGCTTCGTGATATTACTATATATGTTTCATTGATATTAATAGTTGTCAAATATTGCTGCTTTACATATTCTGTAAAAATGTTTTAAATTTAACCATGGAATTAATGAAAATCATATGGTACACTATTTTTGAAAATTAATCTCACAAAATCCAGTCAATTACAATAAGTTCATTAATAATTTAAAAAAAATTCACTATTAATTTATTAGTATTAAATATTGCGTGATCCACAAGAAACAAAAAGTTTGTACACGAAATATCAAAATTGCTTTTCCTTATTAAAAATCTTGTTGTTTGTAAATTTGTGAGACATTAAATGTATGAGTTTCACACGTCTACAGTTTTCAACACAAGTTTTGCAGAACCAAACCATAAATTTGAAGTACATTCTCAACTTTTCCAGTTGCAAAGATGGTGTTACAGTTCGACTATTGTGCTAATCCGGCCGGGAATAGTTTCGGCCCCATCGAAGATGAACTCATGTGGGACATGAAACTTAAGCCCCACGCTTCCGGTGAATACTCGGTTGCCGTCGTGCAAGCCAACTCTAGGATCGAGGATCAAGCTCAGGTGTTCACGTCACCGAGTGCGACTTACGTCGGTGTTTATGACGGACATGGCGGTCCTGACGCCTCAAGGTTTATCACTAGTCGTCTTTTTTCTTTTCTTGATCGTAAGTTCCTTGCCTTACTCTCTTTTTCACTTTTATATGAAATGATTTATATTTGATCATTTCCGAAATTTCCTACATTGGTTTTTACATTTTTGAAGTGGACTATTTACTGAAATTTTCGGGGTTTCAGGATTTTCGACAGAGCAAGGCGGATTGTCAGCTGATGTGATAAGCAATGCCATTGATGCAACCGAGGAGGAATTTCTAACATATGTTAAGGAGACTTGGCTAAGGAGGCCAGAGTTAGCAACTGTTGGCTCATGTTGTTTAGTTGGCGCAATGTCTAATGACATTCTATACATAGCGAATCTTGGAGATTCTAGAGCAGTTCTCGGACGGAGAGTTTCTAAGGGATGGACTAATACAGTTGCGGCCGAAAGGTTGTCTACTGATCATAATGTTTCAGCAGAGGCTGTCAGGAAGGAGGTCGAGGCTCTTGTCCCGGATGATTCTAAAGCGGTAGTATTTACTCGTGGTGCGTGGCGCATCAAGGGAATTATTCAGGTAACCTGCCGGTAAACCTTATACCAAGTAATCTTGTTTTTGTTGTGGAAATAATTTTTGTAGCACATTTTGACAAAGCAGATTGAAGTGACGAATTGTTGCGCAAATAGATAATCAGGGATTTTTTTCTCCGTAGTTCTTCATCATTATTTTTGCATTGTTAGGTTTCAAGATCAATCGGAGATGTTTACTTGAAGAAACCTGGGTATGGAAAAACTCCATTTTTACGTCAATTTAGTGAAGTATTTCCCCTGAAGAAGGCAGTAATGACGGCAGAGCCTTCGATATTGATGAGGAAGTTGCAGCCTCAAGATTTGTTTGTTATTTTTGCATCAGATGGTCTGTGGGAGCATTTGACTGACGAAGAAGCTGTTGAAATTGTCTTGAAGAGCCCAAGAGAAGTAAGTTATCCCTTGTTGTCTGATCATTTTTTTAAGTTGTTTGATTTTTTACACTATGACACTTAAAGCTACGGCTCTTGCCAACTGAGCTGACCCTCGAAGTAAATACAAAATAAGTATCTAACATATACTCATTTTCCGCAGGGAGTTGCGAAGCAGTTGGTCTTAGCTGCTCTTCAGAAGGTAGCTAAGAAATATGACATTAAATACAGTGACATCAAAAGAATTAAAAGGGGACTTAGACGCCAGATTCATGATGATATCACAGTTATAGTCATATACCTTGATCATCTTGAAGAACATAACAAGGCTGACATGTCTAATAACAAGAATATTATGAACTACACCAGCACTCCTATGGACATCTTTTCGTTTAACACAGAAAATCCGGAATTGTCATTACTTTCCCTTTAAACCCAACACATATGTCTCGACTCTCCCGTTCGTTACGCTGTAAATACGATCAACATTGATGATAATAAGTTGAACTTCGACCTGCGTTTTAGATTGATGAATGCATATCATATGTACATTTGTGAAACTGGAATTGTTTTTCAATTATGGTCTGATTCCGGTGGAAAGCAACTTACCGGATATCTGTAAATTTGATATCCTACTGTTCATAAGGATATTTGGGTAGACAATTATAACTGAGTTACTTACATATTAAATTGTTAAAATTGTACTTTCTCCTTTCCTTAATGTTTATTCATTCCCGTCATCATGTTGTTTTTACCATAAGTTTTATGGCGCTGCCAAGGTCGCCTTGGCGACGACAAATCGTTATGGCATTTTTTGAGGTTCAAGTCGCTACTCGCTAAGGATGATTTCGACAAGTCTGATGAGCCACCAGATCCAGGTGAATCGAAGCTGAGTGGCGAAGATGAGCAAAGCGGGAGATGAAGCTAGGGTTTCGAATTTCCCAATTTTGAATTAAAGGGTCGAGTTGTAATTTGTTATAGTATAGGGAGTCGTTTGTAAATATGAATTGTTGTAACAGATATAACTGAACTTCTGTTCAGTCAATCAATACAATTCTCACTTTTATTTTTTTTCTGATTCGTCTCCGGTCACTTCCGGCGACCTTCGTTTCTTGTTTTCCGTTGCTTTTCTACATGGTATCAGTTTAGGTAACGATTCTGTGGAGCCGATTCTCACGATCGGAAGCTTTGCTTGATCTTTCTTGCATTTCTTGATCTGTTCTGAAGATTCAATGGGAGATCCCAGTGCTGGATTAGCGACAATGGCAGCGGTGATGAATCAACGCCAAGCCAGTGACGATCCGTTCTTTGTGAGCAGTTCAGAGAACGTGAGTGCGCCATTGGTGAGTAAGCCATTAACTGGATTGAACAACTACATATCTTGGAAGAGGGCGATGGAACGCGCACTGGCCATCAAGACGAAGCTAGGGTTTGTGCGTGGAGATTTTCCAAAACCTTCGAATCCGTATGAGTTGGCGCGATGCGAGAGGTGTGATAATGTGATCTTAACCTGGATCATCAATTCGGTGTCACCAGAGATTGCAGAATCCCTCAACCATTCCAAGGATAGCATGCAAGCCTGGAGTACCTTGCAGGTTCGCTTTTCTGGATCTAATGGTCCAAGATTGTTATCATTACACAGAGAAATCACAAATCTAGTTCAAGGTGATATGTCTGTTGGTGATATGTCATCGTCGCAAATCATATGTGGCTGGTTTGGCCACCAAGTCGCGAAGATGCTCGATTTGAAATCGAAACTTCATCTTCTTGTTGATTTTTTATATATGTTAATGTTAATCACATTAAACCCCTTCTTTATTCAATAATAATGAATTTATTCTCTATTTATTTGAATAAGTCAAAGCATTCTAGCAATAGATGATCAACCGATTTTTAAGTAAATTTAACATTGCTTTTATAGTTATTTTGATTTAGTGTATTTTTAAGAAATGTCTATTAAAATTGTATTATTTGTACATATAATTAATAATATACATCAAAATGATCAAGTCATCGAAGAAAGACATGACATTCGCCATGTCGCCAAGGCATCTTGAAGGTACTCTAGCGTCGAAAATCGCCGTGTCGCTAAGGCATCTTGAAGGTACTCTAGCGTCAAAAATCGCCAAAACGCCTTAAAACACTGTTTTATGTAATCCATTCCTCGTTTGTTCTTTCACACATGATCATTTATCGCTCTCTCCAAATTTACTGTTAGTAAATTAGCGAAAATCATCCGTATAACAAAAAGTTGTGCTCTGCTCACTCATAGAATTCGTAATTGTACAAAGTTATAAAAATGATTACTCTAATGAAAAAAAGGCCAGTCTTCATTATACAAACTTAACAGTGTTGCGTTATTAACCCGTTAATATAAATTTATATAATATAAAGAATAATTATAAAAAGGCCAAAGTCATGAAAAATTTGAGGCAAATTAATTAGTAATATTTATTTATATTTTATAATACAAAAATGAAAGCATTAGTAGTGTTATTTGATAATAAATATTACACTAACCTTCTCATTTCATATCAAAATAAGCTATTTTTAATATAAAATAAGAATTAATGTGAAGTAGAAAATTACACTTTCACGATAAGCATTCAAGCTTTTCTTCATCTTCATTTTAACATTTGCAATATGGATTTCCTAAATTTGTTACCTTAAACTCTATTCTAAACTTGATACCTTAAACCATGGTAGAACAAAGTTTGGTAAATTACCGATTTATCAAAATAATTTATCGCTTTATTGAAAATTCAGTAAAACGGTAGAAAGATAAATTACCTATGGTAAATAGGTAAAAAAGTTTGATAAACGGGATAGATTTTTGATTTCGATAATATGCCGTGTTACCGTATTTACCAAACACATATTAATTAAAAATATATATTTATGAAAATATTCTGAAATCATTAACAAAAGTTTATTTATATTTCGATAAAACAATAATTTATTGAAATTAACAGATTTATCGAAATTTTGGTAAAATGATAAATCAGTAACTATAAATGGAATATGAATTTTAAGTTCGGTAAAACAAGATACGATAAGAGGAAAACTAGTAAAATGATAATTTATCATTTGCTCTCATGTATCTTAAACTAATCTACAAAAGCTCTCAAGTTATAAACTTGAGCACTCCATTTTGAGCTGCTGTGAAACAATGACGATTGAAGTGAGCAAAGATAAATCTCACGAATGAAATTGACATCAAAATGCTTGAACCTTGAAAATGTTAGGGGTACTCAAATGGGAAAAACAAAAGAGCAATGAACTTCCTGCAACATTGTTAAAGTTGATACAACCTGATTCTCATTTTGTTTTAGCAACACCTAAAATTTAACCTGCAAAATTTGTGGAGTGAACGAGCTAAAAAAATGAGAACACTTCCATTACCGTCGTTGTCGTGGTTAAGTCAAGTCGCCAAGCTGTCAAGGAAGCCTTGCAGTTCACGAAGACCATCAGCCGAAATGCTCCTTTGAACTCTAGTTCGAGGAGCTATGAGGTTGGGAGGAGGATTGGGCTGGAAGCAAACAACAACAACAGCTAAATTGTCACTGCTCTTCCTTTTTAAAGCCTCGTCAACTAGATCTTTGCTGCACATGACTGGGTCATTGTGTTCTTGAAGTCTTCGCCTGGCGAAGTCAATTGCGTTTTGACTCCTAAACACATCCCATATGCCGTCGCAACCTATTATTAGGAACTCATCTTCTTTGGTTAGTTCCTTGGTCATTAGCTCCGGTTCAGCACTCAGAGGTCCTCCGTTTATGTTCTTTAATCCTTCCATATGCCAATCTCCTATCGCTCTAGCCACATTGACTTGTCCATTTAGATAACCGTCATAGACATACCCACCACATGCTTCAATGCGGAGTCTTTCTGTACTGCACGCGGGTTTGTGATCCCTGGACATTTCAATAGCTTTACCCTTCCTACTGAGCACGGCACGACAATCACCAGCATTTGCAACAACCAATAACCTGGAATCACGCAAACTCAATATTAACAAAAGTTCGATGAGAAATTCAGAACACATGAAACATGGAAGATGATGCATATATTAGAGATCTGGATAAGTCAAAGTAATATGTGCAAAACATAAAGTGAAATAATAATTGTCAGACAATTTACCTCCCAACAACCAGAGCCGCCAAAGCTGTTGTACCGGAAGCAAGAGTTGAATTCGTTGAGCAGGCCTTCGCGAAAGCAGTATCCGTGTGCAGAAAGGCTGAAGCAATAGCTCGTTCTATTTTCTTAGGGAAATCCTCATCCTCAGCGATAAACTTTGGTAGATGGCGGCACGCAAAATCAGCAGCATGCTTCCCACCATGTCCATCAAATACCTGCACATATGTTATCATTTTAACAAACCTTTCATGAGCCTTATATTCTGAATTAAACCGGTACCCAAATATTTAATAAACACGATTTATTAGTAAACAAATTCCAACTGATGAGATAGCATGAAATAATATAGAATCGACCTATACCCCATAGAAAGCATTAGGGCAGCTGGTTGAATCTTCCAATCCATAGTCGCGCATGAAATTGTCAGCACAGACATACACATCTTCCATGGTCTTTCGAATTCCCATATCAGCCCATGCCCCAGACCGAATGACTGGAACAAATTCTGACTCAATTTCTTCTAAGACCAAGCTGGTTCAATCAACGCCTCTGACACGTTTGTCCTGATCTAAGGTATGAATAGACGACACAAATTAATCATAACTTAGCCACACATATTCCAATATAAAGTGAAACCACAAGCACATGCTTATCCAAACTAAACTGTTTGTAATATTAACCCTCAAGAACAATAAGCGACGGATTTAAATATAGACCAAAATCCTAACAAATGACTATACTACGAGCCTACAACCTCTCCCCAGTCCCCACACATGCTATTCATGTGTTGTTTGCTTTTACAAGCTTCTAAAGCTATCAAGACACTCAAAAACAGACATAGAGATGATAGCAAGGAATAATTTCAATAGAACATTTTTACGAACATTAAAACAAACAAGCTAAAATAACTACATCTATACAAATAACAACCAAAGGAGATCCAAAACAACAAACATTTGATTAATGCAGCTTGGAAGCAACCTCATTCTAACAGACTGACACTAGATAAATAATGTCATTTTCGACAAGGTACTTAAATAAAAGAACCGCCTTTGAGTTTGCTGCATTGGCTCAGACTCTTAAACCAAAATTTAGTCTCACTTTACAACAAAATGTAAATACAGTAGCTACCATTTTGAAACAGCATATCTGCATTCAAATGATGACGACAACAAAAGTTTGCTAAATTATGCAAGCATCAAAAAAATTTAGGTGCTTATACTCAATAGTCAAAACTGTCAATGTTATTATTTAACATAATCTTACCAGGGACGGATGTCGAATCAGCGATTTCTGACGAGGCGATACTGCAACACGGGTAGCACTAAGACATTGCCTATAAGCTGAAGCAAGGGGGTTAGGTGGACGACCATCATTCTCAACCTTAATTAAATTGCTCTCTTCCATGATTACCTTCACATTGTCCAACAAAAACCCTAATCCTATAAATCAACAATCCCTTACCAACTCGACAAAGACATCAACTTTTCTCAGATTTCTGACAATTCAAGCGCACAGATCTCCAAATCCAATCACAATTGTGAGAAGTATCAACGAATTCAGAACCGACTGGTGCAGCAGATCTACGGATATAACTGAATCTAGGGAAGATATTAGGCGAAATCGAAATGGGGAATGGGAAAGAGAGGTTTTTGGGTGGATGAGGCGGCGGGCAGCAGCAGCGAGTGGTTGAGGAATCTCGGAAGCGAATCCAGCGACTTGGGTGTGTTCTAGGAGAAATTGTTTTCTGCGCTCAAAGGCGGATCAGAATAGTATCCAAGCGGTTGAAACGCATTAACGGCGTCGTTTTTCATGAAAAACAAAGCATATTCTAATCGGAAGATCCATTTTCAGGGATATGCAGATCGGATGAAACTTCATTTTTCTTTATTGTAAATCGAATATATAAATCGATTTCAGATGGGAAATTTCAGATGTATGGGAATTCGGTGTATTAATGAATATTTTGGTAAATTTTATGAATATACCAAAAATATCCCTAAACCAAAAATGATTTGAAAGGATACATGAAGGATAAATTTGTCGCGAAGTGATTCGTTACGCATCGATAATCAAGATGCATAGCACAATTCTTAATTTAGTGCCTTTCTCCTGTGGAGGATGTAACAATTGTATTTGAGCCCCCTACTCAACTTCAATAGCTCATGCCCATATTATTAAATCCAACAAAAATACTTTTTTGACAACACCATGGACAACATTTAGAAATGTTAAGTTTTTGTGACATCAAAAAACATAATGTTGATCGTTATTTGATTAAATTATATTTTTATAAAATTTGACTGTTGAATTTGACAAATCAGAACTAGTTGGATTTGACATTATTTTAAAAATTTTATCTCATCTGATAAATTATTTATAACCAGTGTTGGCGATTACAACTCACTATCTTACAAATATTGAACTATTTCCACTCTAACAATGTACCGCAACACGGAGCATTATTTTCGCATGTGAGAGAGCATCTCGAGGAGTGTTATTTTTTTTTATAAAAAAACCCACCCCGCTAAAGTCCCACTGCTTTAACACCCACCAGAAATCGAACCCATGACGTGTGGCTTATAATACAGAGGAGTGCTCTCTCATGAGGGAACCTTTGTATTTCTTTAGCTTATATAGCTAAGAAATTTTTTTAACTTCCTAATTTCTACTACCATTTATCTTCTATTGTTCTCTCTCTTTCCTATTTGCTCATTTGCTAGTAAGGGATATAATTAAGATGGAAACATGCAAAACACAAGAGATATTGGTGGAACTTTGAAAAGCTTCATAAATGTCCAATTATGGCTACGGATTAATATGTTATTTGGAGTCGTCAAGTTCAAAAATGAAAAAGTAAATTTCAACGCAAATTCGTCGGAAGAAGTTGAAATGATACATCATCATCATTTGAACAAAATTATGCGTACTCAACAAGCGGCTTACGACCGACTAGAATGGCAGTTCCTTGATAACATTATGTCTCAAATGGGATTTTGTAGACGCTGGATTGATAGAGAGTTATTCAGGGAGTACAAACAGTGAAGTACCGGGTGAAAGTGAACAAGAGACTAACTGAGGAGATTATACCGTCACGGGGTATCCGGCAAGGGGATCCACTCTCTCCATATTTATTTTTGTTAGCTGCAGAGTGGTTCTCAAAGGCATTAGAAGACGAACAAAATGCAGGAAGCATACCGGGTATCAAAATCAGTAGAACAGCTCCAGCTATAAATCATTTGCTTTTTGCGGATGACTGCTTGATTTTTTTGAAAGCTGAAATAGAGGAAGTTAGAGCAGTTAAAAGTGTGCTGATGTTATATGAGACTCTTTCCGGACAGAAAGTGAATTTTAGTAAATCTGAGGTTGTGTGTGGCTACAATGTCAGTGACGATTTCAAGCGATATGTCTCGGATGAGCTTGGTGTACGAATTGTTCAATGTCATTCTAGATACTTGGGTTTGCCCTTAACGGTTGGACAAAATAAGTGTGAGGTTTTTAAAGAAATTGAAGACAAAGTAACTAAGAAGACACGAGACTGGAAACACAAATTACTTTCGGCTGCAGGTAGAGAGATCTTGATTAAAGCAACCTTGCAAGCAGTGCCTCAATATACTATGCAATGTTACAAACTGCCTCGCACTATATGTGACAAGATTCAGAGGACTATGATCAGTTTCTTTTGGTCCGGCAAGGAGCAATCACATACGATTCATTGGATCCGTAAAGAGTTATTGTGTCGATCCAAGGCTAATGGGGGATTGGGTTTCAGAGATCCAATAGATTTTAATGACGCACTGCTACTTAAGCAAGTATGGCGATTGCTGGTTTATCCAGATTTATTAGTGGCAAGGTTATACAAAGCCAAATATTTTCCACACTCATCACTGTTGGAGGCAGGACCTGGTTCAAGACCTTCGCACGCCTGGCGAAGTCTTTCAAAGATCAAACATTGGCTTCAAGATGGCCTTGTGTGGGATGAAAATGGATATCGTTGGAAACTGGCCTCGTCAGGGAGATACACGACAAAATCAGGCTACGAGTGGATTCATCAAAGAAGATCAGAGGCTTTAGGTTATGGAGGAGAGTCTTCAGATGGATCTACAATGAAAAGGTTTTGGAGAAAGTTATGGCAGGCACCTATTCCTCCAAAAGTTAAGATGACAACATGGAGGTTTTTCCATAACAGTTTACCTGATGCCAAGAATCTCCTTAAAAGAGGTTGTATCAATGATACCAAATGTTGCTTTTGTAGTTTTCATCCTGAGGATGCTTTGCATTTAGCTAAAGATTGTTGGTGGGGCAGACATGTTGGGCAGTTAGTTGGTATTTCACAACATGTGTTTGGGAAGATGGGTCTTACGCCAGCTGATTGGCTCGTGTGGTGCCAGGTGAATTTGAGTAGTACTCAATTTGTAAAGTTACTATCTTTGATTTGGGTGTTATGGACAGCTCGTAATGACATCAGGCACCAATCAAGTGATTGGTCCATCACACAAATGGCTAGTAAGGTTGACTCATTTCAACGTCAAAATAATGGTTTTGCGATCTTGGTCGACGATTACCTTCAAAAACACGAGTTTTATGGCTGCAGAGGTTGCAAAGTGTTTTGTGATGGATCATGGAGAGGTTCGGATGGGGCTGCGGGTTGGGCTGCAGTTGCTTGGTCTGATGGGTGTATTCAAGGTGTACAAGCAGGTTATGCTCTTGGTGTTCATTCATCGTCGGATGCGGAAGGTCATGCTATTTTAAGTGGCATGCATCTTGCTGAAGATCTAGGATGGACAGAAGTTACTTTCTTATCTGACTCCTTGGAAGTTCTTTGGGCTCTCTTTTCAGGAGGGATTGTTAAATGGAAAGTGGGTTTATGGTTGCAGGAAAGTTTACAGTTACTAGAGACCAACACTAGTTGGAGACTTGCTCATATATTTAGAGACGAAAATGGTTTAGCCGATAAACTTAGTAAACGTGCAAGACAGGACGAATGGAGCTGGTCAAATCCATCCGCTATTCCGAAATTTGATATGCGGTCAATATTTTCTTAGCTTGTCTTGTTTCTGTCTAAGAGTCTGTAGCTTTAATGTGTCTGTTTTTCTTTCTGCTGGCTCGTTTGTCTGTTGCTCTGTTCGAGCTTTTTACATCAAAAAAAAAAAACAAGCGGCTTACGATATAAGGAACAACCGGCAAGTCTTAGTTTCACCGGCATAGTATATAATATTCAACTTAGCATGGTCAAACATTGAGGGCTAATTATTTTGTTATGTTATATAATCTTGAATAGGAATTAGGAATTACAAATATGGATAAGCTTATTGTGAGCTGCAAAACTGTTAATTCTCAAAAAATAAATTGATGTAGTGTATCATTTAACAGTACCTTTCGGAATAAACACTGTTAAATAGCCTTTTTGTAGTAGTGCATTCAGAGAATTAATTAAGAAGGAAAGAAATTTAAATACAAAAATTATTGGACCGGTAAATTTCTTATAATTAAACTTACATGATACTGATTAATATCTCAGAAACAAACAGTGAAATAAGTTTATCAAATTCATTTATCATTGTGTAAATCATAACATACTTTTGACTCCGATTCAGAAGAGAAAACACTTAAATAATGAAAAACTATTCAACAATATGTCTGTTGAGTCAAGTCTTTGGCTAAAGCAAACCAGAAATAATTATTCTCCATTTTTTGATAAAGTTATTCTTCCTACTTAACAAGTGAACTTCCAAAAGCCTCTCTCATGCAGATCGATATAAATGAGGGGGCAACCTTGGGGTGGCGCGAGCCACCAGCGGCGTAGCCATCAAAGCCAAGAAATTCTCGAGCTCTTTCATTTCCACTTTGGTCATGCCAGGCAGTAACTCCATTCAAAGCTTGAAGAGTTCTTGCTAGCAGCATAACAGTCATAGTTGTTCCAAGAGCCGTAGCCGCACAGGTACGCCTTCCAATCCCAAAGCTGAAAAACCCAAGATCAGGATCGGTAATAACACTTCGAAGGGCTGCTCCACTCTTGATATGCCTGTCAGGGTTGAAAGTGAGAGGATCATCCCAAATATTAGGGTTTTGCCCCAAGTCCTTCCTACTTATAAGAATTTGACTTCCTTTAGGTATGAAATAACCAGCCACTGTTGTATCTTGGATAGAAAAATGTGGTGGTATAAAGGCTTGGATAGGGTGGAGGCGAAATGATTCCATCAAGATAGATTTTATGTATTTGAGTTCAGGTATGTCTGATTCTTGAACAAGTCTCTCCTTCCCTACTACTAAGTCAAGCTCCTCCATAGCCTTTTGCATAATACTTGGGTTGTTTAACATCTCCGCCATCGACCATTCAACAGCATTTGAAGCGTTGTCAGTTGCACCAAGTACCAGTTCCTGCAATATATAATCGTAGCAAGAGTTTAGGGTTTTAGTTTTACACATGTAATGAAAGATATATTTTTAAGTTTCCTAGCCTACGTACCCTGAACTAATATTGGAATTATGAAACCGTAGTTAAATAGATGTAGTTTGTGCATCAGTTAGTACAACTACTTACATTGACTAGACCTTTGATTTCATCTTCTGATAACAATGGCTTCCCATCTTTGTTCTTGAGGTTGATCATGATATCTACCATATCTTCCCTGGATTGATCTTGGATGATGAGTCTGGCATGCTGCGCCATTTTCGAATTCTTTCGTCTATAATAGGATCATGATACTTTTCCATATTTTTGATTGCATCCGCAGCTTCTTTTTCTTTACCATCTAAATCAGTACCTGTCATGGATGGAAAAAAATCAGACGGGGTAAATGCAAATAAGGATGCTAGCGCCTTCAAGATACTGTTTGCGTGTTCTTCCTCTGCTGGACCAGGACCCTTGTCTGGCATAGCTTCTCCAAAGTATCTTGTATTGAACATCAACTTTTTAATTATATTTGTAGCATAACTTAAACATGTCTTCCTTAAATCCACAATGCCATTTGGTTGGTTGTACATATATTCGACAATGTTGTCATATTCTTCAACTCTCTTGGCATGAAATAACTTATGCACGGCCGGGGAAAACATCTCACTCGCCATCATCTTCCTCATTTTTGCCCATTGCTCTCCTAATGGAGAATTAACTACCCCATTGTAGTTGTGACTTATTAGGGCTGCTCCCAAGGACTTTGCTCGTGAAGCGAATATAGCATCTTGATCTTTTAAAAACTCACAAGCAATTTTTTGGCTTATAACAGAAATAACATGAACACTACCAATGCGAATGCATAAAATATCAGTGTTCAATTCCTTCATCAACCCTTTGATCCATTTATATTTATTTGGCTGACGGAGCATTTGTGGGAGGCATCCAATGATCGGCCATGGGGACGGACCTGGTGGGAGAGGTGGCCTTTTACCCTTTACATTGTCAAAGAAAACTTTGTAGAGAACATATGTTGAGAAAATAATTGCTAGGATGGCTGCTAAGGCATGCATGGTTGGCAAGAGGGTGCACTTGGAATTCTAGTGAGATTGAGTACTTGAAGATGCAAGTTAGCACTTAGCATTTATATAGTTGTACAAACAAATAGATATATGTGGTTGGTTGGATATACGTTTCTACCATAAAAATGAGAAATACAAAACTGAGGTCGACAGTGGATAATACTATCAAAAGTTATGGTTAATTGGTGAAACTGTTTACCTTAATGTGAGAAATATATTTGTCTGGATTCTTTTAAGGAAATATTGTTAGTGAAAGTGTTCCATGTCTTCATTGGATAAAGTAGGTTTGGTCCACATTTTGCAACTTAGATTTGTACCATTGAATTAGGAAACAGTATGGCAAAAGCAGTTTATTTCCGATTGTTAAATTTAAAATTTATGTTACCAATTGTTTCGGCTAAATAAACTTACTAAAACTAATTATTTTTATATAGTAATGAGAGAAAGGAGTAGTTTGATAGTAACATAATTGTTAGAAAAATATCAAAACAGTTTGAGAGATTGTGTATAATAGGATAAAGTTCAAGAGAAACAAAGAGTTTATGTTTGACGGAAGGACTTAATATTAATCATTGGATTAGATTAATCTGTGGTTGAAATTAAAGTTGGTTTTTATATAATGGGCGGTTGGATTCACAAAAAACCTTAGCGGTTGAGAGTGACGGTTATATATTTGAATCAAATCTCATCCGTTGGTTTGTTAGAATTCAACGATCGAGATCGTGTTTTGGTGGACAGATGTGTTAACTTTAAATGACTAGTAGAGATGATGGTTAGAGCTATTTAGTAAATAATGATTAATTTATGGTAACTACGTATTTAATATTTGAGAAGGGTATTTAAATCGAGATGGGATAAGGGAGGACAATATCTTTTTGTGATACCAAATGACATAATCTCATCAACCGTTGATTTGATTAATCTGACAATTGAAAATAAAGCTGATTATTAATTAAATTGAGCGGTTGGTTCTTCATAAACACGGACAATTGGATATAACGGTTATTTAAAGTTTAAATTTCATTTGTTCGATTATTAGCAATCAACGATCGAGAGTGTGTCTCACTGACAAACATTTATATGACCTCCTTGACTTTCTCCCCGAGATCAGTGTCTATTATTTTTTTTCAAATTTTAAATAAGTTTTAAAGAGAATGAGTCAAAGAAGGACATGTAATTATTAGTACGACGGTGAGACATCATCCCCCTATGTTTATCTATTCTACATATAAAGTACAAATCCTCTTATTGTCAATTATTTTTGAAGTCACTTTCCAATTTCCTTAAAATCCCCCTATGTTTTTCCATAATTACTATATCATATTCTATTGTATTCCTTTAATCTATACTATATATAAAGCGGGAAGGGTGGTATTGACGGTTACACAATGAAGCCACATTTTCTCTTCCCATTATACCCCTGCTATATTTTTACTAAATACTTCTATGCCATTAATCGAAATACCTTATTATATATTAATTTATAAATGTCATTCACGTTTACATATTTTAATGTAATATACAATAAAGTAGCACAGAATATTCTGTGCATTAATACTAGTTATAATATATATGTGTTAATTTAGAATACTATATTACGCTGAATGTTTTTATAAAACTTACATGCACATATTTTTCTGAGTGTTAGATTATACTAACTTTGTTTCTCAATAAAAATATTAAAATGATGTTGTTTTTTTGAAACGTATGTTAGAACATTGTATTCAAATCAAAACATTTAAATTCAGTAAGAACAAAATCAATTTCTCAGGTTTTTGAACTCGATCACTTCTAAAACTTGGAAATTTTTAATTTAAATATATACTTCTGTGTCATAAAAAATCAGTTACAAACAAACATTCTGAAATTTATGTTGTAACTATAAATCTCAAATAATTATTCTGATAAATGATCAACAAATCTCCAATCTCGTTTTGTTGGAATATTTTATATCAAAGTTTTAATATTTCTATTATTAAAGATCAATTTATCAATTAAAGTGATCAAATATTGGTTATGATTTTGATGTGATAATTTTTGTGATAATAGTATCCCGTGAAGATAATAAAGAGATAATTATTAATATCTTTGAGAGTCGGATTTGATAATTATATCGTTATAAAGAGGAGTTATGGTCCTCAGTCCACCGTATGTTTTCATCTTTCTTCCACTCTTAGTAGACTCCCAAATAGAGACATTCGAATAGGCTAAAAGCATAGACCTAGTACAATCGGTACACAATTCAGGTTTGTCATTTCAGGTCAATTGTTCCTTAAACTATGAAATCCGTTGTAAGGTTAAATCTTTCACATTAAGGTACGCCCAATATGCAATTCAGTTATTATGCTTAATATTTCTTATATGGTGAAGGTCATGTTCAGTTTATTGCGCTGCGAGTTCGGAACATTTTTCTTATTATTTTAATCGGTTTTCATATATTCAAATATAAATCATGGATTATTTTTACAAGTACATGTTTACAAGAATGATGACATACTTCAACAATGATATCATTTTAGGTTCAAGTATCTCTAATGCACCAAATCATATATGCATTCTAAAATGCACCAATTTGTTTGGAGATTCCATCAATAACTCCAAATCAATATTTTTGATGAACATCTTAACCACGGGGCCCACAAAGATCTAAGGACATACTTTCCCTTGAGTGAAAGATATATATGCAATGCTAAAGGATCTCAATATAATAAAAGAACCGTACAAATAACGAAAAACTCCAGAAAAAATTTCTTTTGACGAGAAAATGACAAAGATATTGACAATAATTGATACACCGCCGACATAAGTGTTGGATTATTGAAATGGTGTAAATCTTGATATATGTTTGCAATTAAAGTTGTCTAAGAAGATGATCATGACGAAGTGGGGTTGTCCTAGTGATTAGGCATCCACTACCTGGGCCAACAAGTCTTGGGTTCGAGTCATGGGGTAGGAGTGAAATTCCTGTAATCCCTTTTAAAAAGAAAAAAAAGAAGATGATCATGATCCAAAAACAAATGTCGATGTCAAAGTAACTAAAAGAGCTGGATACTTTAAGAAAATTAATGTCGTTTACTTGGACCTAAAGCTCCAATATATGAAGTGTAAACTAGTAAACTTTGGGTGTGTGTTCACACAAATGTTTGAATATAACGAAGTTATATGGTACAAAGTCAAACTGGTGGCATGAAATTTTACTCATAAGTTTAGAGTGAATTTCATAAAAACTATTCACAAGTAGCTGAATAATGCATCAATTATTATTATTTTTAGTTGCTTAATTATTAAGACATATAATGCAACTCTTGGATATGATAAATGCTTATATGCATTAGTAGATAAAGCCATGTACATGAGATCCCTAAAGGATTAATAAATGCGCAAAGCATTACATCAAAACTCGAAGTATGTCTATGAACGTTAAGTTGAGGGGGGGTGTTATGATTGTACTCTTTTTTCCTTCTTTTATTTTTATCCCATCTGATTTTTCAAATGAAAGTGTTTTAACGAGGCAATTCATACACTCGGTCAGAAAATTAGTGTTACTGATGACCATGTCAGTTAACTCTGAAATTATTTTTATTTCCCTATATGATAGGTCTTGAAGTACCATATCACGGAGAATCTAGTTAAACAAAAGTAAACTTGAGGGGAAGAATTGTAGCTGTACTCTTTTTCCTTTATCTTCATTGTTTTCCTATCGGGTTTTTTTTAATATATGAGTTTTGACGATGCAGTTCTTACACATAAGAACACACAAGGAGAGACAAAAATTATGTCGGTCATCCAAAGGGGGAGTGTTATAAATGTAGTTTTATTAGGTTGGATGACCTTTGAGACTTTAAATGCCTCTTCATTAAGTAAGTATCTTCTTTTACTACTATGTAATGATATTGGATGTATGAATGAATGAGATCAATGGAAAATCCTTCATATCTTCTTCCTTACATCCATGTATCTCTTACATATCATTTCTTTATGTTTCTTTATGTTTCTTCTATAGTATTTTTATTTTTTACATATTTTTCACAGACCTCACTATTTCAACATTGAGTTGCTATAGTAGGTTTTCTCTCACATTGCGTGGTTTTTCTCTCATGAGGTTTCTCTCTCGCCTTCCGACGAAGAGGATTTTTAAATTCTTGTGACCAGAACTCCCAAATGATTAGAATAAATATCATGTATTAGATCTCTAAGAGTTATACACAATGTAACCACTATCGAAAAAAATAAATATATACATAGAAAGATAGGGTTAAGTTCTAGAAGGACATTAAATATTCGTGAGACGAAGGACGAAATCTCAATCGTTGATCTGATTAATCAGACGGTTGAGATTAAAGTTGGTTTTTAATTAATTGGGCGGTTGGATTTGCAAAAAACACGGGCGGTTGGAGTTGACGGTTAATTTTTGTTTAAATTTCATCTGTAGGAATTATTAGGTTTCAACGAACGAGATTGTATGTCACCGTCTTACAAATACTTATTCATCCTTCTTGAACTTTTCCCAAGAAAAATATATGTTAACATGATTTTAGTTTAAAAAAATATTTAAAAAATTAAAATTAAAATTAATAAAAATGAAAATATTATAAAAATTTGCATCTGAGAAGAGTTTTGTAGCGCACATCTCGTCGTTAAGCCCTAAACCCTCACCGGCTCCATCGCCGCTAATTCCTCGCATCGCCGCCCTCCGCCATCCAAACCCACCTATTCAGATACACAGCCTTTCCAATTGCGCCGAATCATCCAAAAAATATTTCTCATTTCGTTTGCTTACGTTATCTCAGATTCAATCACTTCATGTTTGAGTTTTGATTGAATTGTTTGTTGATTTGTAGCGAAGCAGTTTCTGATCACCATGACAGTAGACGGGAAGGGTGACGTATCTGCCTGTGGGAGTAGGGGAAGTGAAGATATTCTTTGGATTGAGTCAGATGGGGGGATTTGATGGTTGATGTTTTGGAGTCTGAGGTTTTCTTTGATGGGATTTGTGGGGGTGAAGAATTTTGTGACTTTGAGCGTCGGATTGATCAGACGTTAGAAATAAAGGATGATGAAGAAGGTGTTGAGTTGTACAATGGCATTGATAACGAGTCGAATGGTGCTTTATCTGATGAGGTCGTTAGTTGTGTTAGAGCGTTAGTTCAAGCGTTACCGTTGACTGGTGTGATAAGTCAGCAGGAATTGATGGTGGAGAATCACGAGCCAATTGGATCTGAGTATAATGGGTTTAGATACCCTCGCGAGTATCTCAAACGTAAGCGTGACACGAAATATGTAAGGCCAAAGGAGAGTGCGAGCTGTTGCAAGAAGGTTAAAGATACTATAAGCCGCATCCGTCCGTCCGTTTATAAACAGTTTGAAGATTTCTTGATTAGCTCAGCAAAGTACACAACTACTAAAACAATGGTATCGCAACTACAAATGCTGGCTCGAAATCCCAGGGCAGATTATAGTTTTTTGAGTTCGCTTGTTGGATTCTTTTCTGATTTCAGATACAAGAATTTGTTGAAACAAACTAATGAGGACAAAAGAACAGAGTTAACTGGACGGATACCTTATAGTACGGACATGGAGGCTTCTTTACTTTATCCAGGCGATGATATCAAAGATTCTTATTGGACGGATATGGTGATACAAACTGGATCAGAGGTAATACTGGTGTTGACACAACATGGGACTGTCATGCCTGAATTCTTCCTCCTCAATATTGAATGCTGAAAGTCCGCGTAAGTGTTTAAGAAAGAAATGTTTTGACTATAGTCATGCCCCTGCAGCAGCAAAGAGTGGCAGGTACTCTCCTGCAGAACTTATTCTAACATTTGATGATTTACAAGACATTCCTTCAGAGTCCAAGCTAAACAACATTTTTCGACGTTTTGGAAAGCTGAGAGAAACAGAGACAGTTATTTATCAAGATTCATGTCGTGCGAGAGTGGTCTTCAAAAAAAGTTTTGATGCAGAAGTTGCTTACAACAGTGCGAAGATATTTAACATCATAGGGCCGTTCGTTGTGAATTATGAATTGGACTTCGCTCCTTTGCTATCTTACAATGCAAAGCCAACTGTAGAGGGGTAGAAATGCGAATTCCAAAGTTTAGTCAAGAAGATACTTATTTACAGCAAATACCATTTCAAGATTTGGAAGACAATCAGGTTGATGATATAACATTGGAAAAAGAACATTGTGATGAGTTGGATGATGTAGACATTATGACATAGATGATCAAGACATCATACCAAATTTGGTATGATTTATTATACATTTTGAGTTGTGCTGATTTGTTAGGCATTCATAGTATTTATAAATTTGGTTTAGTACAATGTAATGCGAGTTCATATGTTACAATGGGACACTTCATTTTAATTTATCAGTAATACATTTTGATTTTTTTGTAATATGATGTTATATAGCTGTAATCCCTTCGGAGGTTTGCGGAACAATCGACAACAATATGTAGGAATCATCATTTGACCCTAGGATCAGAAAGCCTTAAGGGCGGCCCTGACCCTACCCGGCTCTGAGCCTTGCCCGGCCCTCAAGCTGACCCTGTTTCGGCCCTGCCCTTAAGCCTTAGGGCAGGGTAAGGATCGAGATAAAAAAACTCCGATCCGGCCCTCCAAACCGGCCCTTTGATCCTGCCCTGACCCTGTCCTGAGTCAACCTTAATTTTATCACTAAATTTATCTATAATAATCTTTTATACGTAGAAAAATAGTCAAAATTTAATGTATTTAACAAATTTTATGTAATCCAGTTACAAATTATTAATACATTAAATTTATTGATAAAATAATTGATTTATTTCAAGATTATACACCCTAATATGAAGGGTCGACCCTGGCCCGGCCGACCCTTTGTTTACCCTGCTCTAGGGCGGCCCTAAGGGTCTTCAAAAAGGCAACGACCCGACCCTGCCCGGCCCTAAGGCTTTCATAGGGCGAGCAAAAACCCCGAAAACCCACCCTGCCCTGCCCTTATTAGGACCGGGTCGGCCCGGCCCTGTCCATTGCCGACCCCTAAATATGGTGTTGTTGAAGGACCGCATAATTGTAGTAAGAAAGTAGATACATATTTTCGGATATTCAAAACTAAGTAGATTAGCTTAAGACAAAATAAAGTATAAATAATTTATTGTATATATTTCCCAGAAAGTTTCGTGTACAAATCTCTTTTTCTCCCCTGATTCTACTACGTAGCTGATGGGCACAAATGTCACATTGACCTGAGTGACATGCGTACGTTTCTTGTTTGTTGTGTTGACGAGGATCATGTAGACTTGATCTCGTTTTGGTGTTGAAGGCTTCTTCACATAATTTTGGCAGACGTTACGTTTTGTGTACTTATGACAGGGCGTGCTAAAATGCTTTGCTTTGGCAGACAATGCGTTGTGTGCACTTGTTATCTGCGTAAGCTTAGATTTTTAGCTTTGTTTGGCAGGCGGTGTGTAGCGTGCACTTGTTGATTGTGCGAGATGAGATGTTTAGCTTTAGCAGGCAGTGCGTAGCGTGCACTTGTTTAGTGCGTAAGCTTCTTGTTTGTTGCGTTGGCAACGGTCGCGTTGACTTGATCTCGCTTCTGCACTTGTCGTTTGTGTGGATCTAGAGTTTCCTCGAAGAGTTATACTTTAATTAATTTTTTGAATCTTTTCATTTGAATATGGAATTTTCTATTTATAGAATAAAATTCATGTTGGGTTGGGCTTAGTTTGTGGGCTTAGTTTGTGGCCCAATGAGTTAACAACACATTTTTTATTGGGTCAGCACGAAAAAATTGAATTGAATTGAATATCATTCAAAATAATTATTTCTTTTTTTTCCTTATATATTTCCAATATTTTCAAATTGCTCCCTCATAATCATGTCATATGGGAAATTTGAGTGTTGTTTAGTTGCATATTCCTTAGTCATTTGTGTTAGTTGAAACAGTGGTGACCAACTTCGAGAACTTTGCCATTGTGTAACTCATATTGACGTTATACGTTTCTTGATTTCAATAGCCTTTGATAAATCCTATCTTTTGGACTGTAAATTGAAATATTTTGCATGTTGAATCTGAAAGTGCGAATTCTTGATTTCTTCTTGTTCCTGACTTTGATAATATTAATTTATTGATAATGATCTTACTTTAAGATTTATCTTTACATCAAACTTTTTAAAAATTACTCTTAGTATAAGTTTGTGGAAATGTATTATTTGAATCCATCTATTTTGGTGAACTCATGAATCCCCTATTGCATCCGTTGATTGCAATTTTTAATGCACCAAATTGTGCCAACATGATACAATCCCTAAGTATAGTTGCATCCTACTTCTTTACTCATCTTTTTAAAATATGTGTTTGGTCCGAGTTGATAAATCACTCCCAAAATTTTGAATTGACTTTGTTCGCGCGACTGATCCCTTGGGACCTGCAACTCTTACGTTCCTCTGCTCCTTATTAGTGTGTGATTTCTTGTAATATCCTATGTTCATTTGTTTTGTTTTCCCGGTAGTATGATTTTTGTGTGTTTGTAGGTTTCAAGCAGGCTACTACTGCAAAGGCAAGGTTTGTCTCCATAATGTAGCGTTCCCTATTGATCCCTTCATAGAAATAGTGGCCGGACTTGTACGTTTCTTGCATTGTGATTTTGTTTTGCAGTGGACGTCTTTTGCTATGCCAAGCCATTTTGTTTCCTTTTAAACACTCGTTGTGTAATCTCTTGTCTTAATCATCTTTACCGTATGTGAAGATTGATTGCTCCTTAGTGAAATTTGCAAGTATCCCTTTCCTTTGAGTGTTGTCATTACTTTAACCTATTTTTGTAGCATAACAGATTTGAGACTGATAATTGTTGTCGAGACGGAGGTTTGTTTGTTGATAACATGTGGGTATTATGCAGATTTTTTTAGTATTAGTTCTTAGATCAGTGGATAAAGAAGAAAGGAGTGGTGTCTCATTGGTTGAGTTGGTGTCACAAAGGTTATCAGTTTGATAAGGATGAATGGACGGCCTGCCTCGTTCATCGCTAAAAGTTGTAGATAAGGTGGTCGTCAGGGAACAGGGTGCCATCAAAGGAAAATCAATGTCAAGAGGTGTAATAAGTTGGCGACACTTGATCAACTTGGAGATGAAGCTAGAGATTTAGTTCATGGAGAGATATTTTAATATGTCGTCGAGAGGATTTAGTGACAGTGTTTTATTCAGGAATATGGGCCATACCTTGTTAGTTGTAAATTGTAGTCAAATGCTTATGGTAGCGGCCAGGTGTCGATAGGGACTGACATCTGAAGGTGTTAGAAAAAGTTGTAGTGTCGGATTGTTCGACTATATCTGTTTGGGTATCTATTTCAATTGACGAGAGAGGGTTGATGAGGTGGTGGAATAGAGAGTCAGTGATATTCAGACCATCTTATATGAAATATCTAAATTAGATAACCTGCAATTGGAGTTATTAATCTTCCGAGCTTGTGTAGGCATACCGAAAATGATGTATAGTTTGAGGAGTTCACCGCCCGGTTGGATTGAATGGTCAATTTGTTTTTTTGATGTTGCGGTGCACAGAGTGTTCATATTTGGAATACAGATTTTACAATGAAGCAAAGAAGAATGGTGGGGTTGTCCTTAAAATTTGGTGGGCAGAGAATTCCAATAGGAAACGCTGTGGCTCTCTCAGTGGAAGTGGTAAATTCTTATGAAGAATTCATTGTCTTCATCAAGGTGCAAAGTTTTATTTGATGAGTGGAATATGAAATTTTCATCATATTTCTTCAATTTGATTGGACGTCGAATTAATATTCTAGACTAAGAGCGTCTCAACATTTGACTTTTAGAACTTCCATTTATCAGAATTGACAGGGAACCGGATGGGAGAAGGTAATATTGTTTGTTTTTTTCTTTATGTTTAGCTGGATCCAAATGAAATTGAGCTTTAATTTCTTTGTTTTTTTCATTTGAGATTTGAGAATTCCAATAGTAACCGGATGGGAGAAATCCAGGTCACAGTGGAATGTATGGATCTTACCTGTGCATGGACACATGATGTTTGACAGCGAGCAAAGCATTGTAGTGACAATTTTACTGTACTCATGAGCTTTACTGTTTCATTTTAGTTTCACGTGCTATAAAGAAGGAGAATTGATTGCAAACATTACCACCTTACCCTACACTTTGTGCCAACTCTGCTTCTAATCTATTCCTCTATTGTCAAAATTGTTGGCATTTGCTGTATATAACCACATTTACACCTATTTATCTCGTTCACATCTATTTATCTTATTCAACACGTTTTCATTTTAATACACTCTAAAAGTCCACCGTGTACTGAATGAGCAAAAGATGGCATTCAGTTTCGAATAGCTAGCAGTTGAGAGCTAACATTGTCGGTGTTTTGTCGGTGTTTGGTTCAGCTGACTTTCAATTTATCACATTCACATTGAAACTTTTGTTCAATGGGTGTGTGCATTTTAAACTCATGTCAATAATTCAATCAGTTGGAAACCGTATTTTCTCCTATCAAATTCATCAGATAAGCGCATAAGTAGTGACTTAACGATCTGTATTCGATCTCTGATCTCAAAAAATTTCAGGGCCTAATAAGTGCACCTGAATTTGGGAGCGGAAAGTTGACTGGTTTGTTGTATCAAACTTGTGTAGCTGGAAGATACACAACATCTAGGTTAGGTTGAGCAAAACTAAAGCCATTAACCAAGTACACCAACCGCATCCATTAAGCTAGACTGGTGCACCAAACAGTCAAGTTTGTACTAAGATTTTAGTCCCACCAAATTCAAGTACCGAAAATTCCCTACATCAACTTTGATGGTTTCTAGGTGATCCTACTGTTGCAACGAAACGATTTATAAGAACTATAACGAGCGAAACAAGATTGGTTTTGACAGATTCAATAAGAGCATGTGTGCATTTAGTACCATTTACATGCTCTATCAATCCAAGAAATGTTCCTCGAGTCTCAAATTGGGAGCTTTGGTAAAGTCAACGAGAGTTATGAGAGAGTTCCCAAGGGTTGGATTAAGTCAACTATGTTCAAAATTGCAACTAAAACACATGCATATTTTATTCTCATGCTCTTTGTTATTAGAAACAGTCTGTTGGTGTGAACTTTCATTTTATTAAGGATTGAGATACAGCGAAACATTAACTTAAGAAACAAAAACTAAGGATGAAAACAGAATATTAACTATCAAGCCGCACACACCATGTGCTTCTTCCTAGCATGAAGCAAAATCCCCATATATGCCTCCTAAGTCCTAATGACTTGTTCACTTAGGCTTCAATCATCGTTTATCAGAATTTACATCGAGACAAAATAATACTCATTTTGATGAATTTGTGAGAATATTCGGATATATTAAGATTACCAAACAAGTTGAGGATTGAAAAATGTTGTTGCTCAAGTTGTTGTAACGTAGAACAAGAAGAGTGCGTTTGCTGTTGCTCTGACGCCTGCCACCATTTCCAAGATTCTGAGCTGCCTATAGGGACTCCAATTTGCAACATTATGACACTTATTTTAAGGTTGCAACTAAATCTGACACTTATTTTAAGGTTGCAACTAAATCTGACACAGTGTAGATTTTACTATTAATTGAATTGTTTATAGTAAATGAAAATATGAAGCTGTACATTTACTGCAAGTCCACCAAAACCCTAAGAATAGAAATAATAATGTCTCTGCTTTGTATTTACAAATCGAATGAAAGAATGGTAAAAACTAAATCTAAATTTCATGATAACTGAAACATTATCGGACTGTCAACCAGCTGTCTGTCAATACCCAGTTCGGGGCTTCGCCGGAAACGAGTTGTCGGAATCTTGCCGACGGTGAATTTTCAGACGACGGAAAAAAGTCGGTGCAGTCTTGATCTTTTTCGATCCAGGAATCGAACCCAGATTGTGAATTTGGAGTTGGAGTGATGAATTCTGGGAAATCGAATGGACATCTTGGTGAAGTCGTTGTCGTGTTTGTTGACTTGAGATTTAGGGTTTCGGCATCGGCGGCGATGAATGGATGATCTAACAGCATCTCCGCTGTCCATCTTTTAGAAGAGTCTCTGATGAAACATTTTTCGAGAAAGTCACGAGTTTCGGAGCTCAAATTCGTAGGTAATTCAGGCGACTGTTTTGATATTTTAAGAAGCAGAGAGGCGATGTTGGACTCGTTTTTCCAAACTGGAGAGCCGGTGAGCATCTCAACAACTGCGCAACCAACCGCCCAAACATCAGCCGGCGATTCCATCTCACCACTCATCGCCGTCTCTGGCGCCATGTACAGCGGCGTTCCTCTGAACTCACCAATTCTGTTACATCCAACGACTCTGTTTTTCCTCTGCCTTTTCGCCAATCCGAAATCAGCTATCTTCGCAACGACGCCGTTTGATTCAAAACTGTCTTCAGAACAGAGCAAGATGTTCTGCAACTTTACATCGCAATGAACAAACCCATTCGAATGAACTTCCTTCAAACCCTTCAACACCGACTTCGCGTAACCCTTCACTTCAAATTCACTCAACTCCCTCTTCCTCACCAAATCAAACAAACTCCCTCCGTCAGCATACTCCAAAAACAAATTATAAAACTCAGAGCAGCAGCTGTCACCATAACACCGAATCACATTTTCACAATTCCCCAACAAACCCAGAATTTCCTTCTCATGTTTCAACGATTCCGCGTTGTAAACAGGCGCAGACTTCACCGCCATCTTCTCCCCAGACTTTTTCATTACCGCCAAATCGACCTTCCCGAAGCAGCCGCGGCCGATCGTCTCACCTCGCACCCACTCCATCAAACTTAATTCAATGTTAACGAGGTCTGGGAATCGCTCCTATGCTCTGTTTCGTTGAGTTTAGGGTTTTTGAAAGAGAGAAGAAACCAGAGCTCGTTAGAGTTTTGATGAATGAGACGGACTCTGTTTTTGTGTATTTATACAAATATAAAGAAAATTGGAAATTAAATATCTTACGAATTTGACGTGTTTTTGTAAATATTTTATTGTTTCTTAATTTAATTTTCGTCGCTGTGATATTTAGTAGTATTAAATAAAGTGAAGTGAATATGGAAGAAGTTGCGTGAAAGGTGTAAAAAGCACGTGTTATGCGAGTTTCCTAAATTTTGGACAACGAGGAAAACACCACTCGCATGTAACCCCGCGGCTCGGTTCAGTTTTGACTCTTTTTTGACACGGCATTCTACTCTGTTTTATTTTTTGAAATTTCAAATATTTACTAATTATAGTTTATAGGATTTAGAGAAACAGTAAGTTTTTACTAAACTCAAAGACTTACTATCAATAGTTAATTTTGATAAATTTGGCGATTGATATTGAAGTTAATATTTTTAAAATTTACATATCATCTGTTAAATTAATAATAATTAATAATTGAAGATCGGATTCGTATCTTATGAATTTGACTGTGAAATAGAAGACCAGCCTCCAACGACTGATGATCATAACAAGAGACGGTCAACCACGTTTGCATAACAACCTTCACAATTGACTTGTAAATTCAGGTATAGAAGAAGAAACACCAACCCAACCAAACCGAATCAAACAAAAACATTGAATAAACCAACAGAAGCGGATAGATGAGATGGAGTTGAGGTCTGTTTGGACTCAACCACTACTCAACAAAGCAACAAATGGAGCAATTTGGATAACCATCTTAACAAAGTCTTTGACCTTTGCCCTTTGAGTATCAAACAAGTACTCTAGCACTCGTGCTAATGATTATCTAGACGTCAACATTTTGTTATTAATTTTAGAGCAAGCAAAGGCACAACCCATTTTGTTGCCAATTGGCGAGATTCTTAGGGTATGTTGGCTTGTGGAGCTTCCACTTTTTATTTTCATTTTTGTTACTTGCAAGAAAGGTTCTTAAGGTATGTTGTTAAAAGATTAGCATCTTGTGCTAAGAACAGTCTTTTACTATAGACCAAAATACGTTATTTGACAAATGATTTAAGCAAAACGACGCAGTTTAAAAATAAATATTAAAAAAAAGAAGTTTCATATTTTTCTATTTAAATTTTACGTGATCAAGTTACGAGTTTAGAAATACGTAACGAATAAGGAAGAGATTGACAAGATAGAGAAGAGAGAATAGAAAAGAACAAGAGAGGATTTAGATAATATTATTCTTCTTCTTATTCAATACTTATGTCATACACCTTATTTATACTAATATTGATGTATCACAATTACTTCTAAAATGTTACTCATCTTCATCTTCCCATTTAATTTCAATTATCTTTTGGGTTGCAACAGAATCCCTTGTTAAAATGATAGTAAACGATAAATGTGTTTTATGTGATGTTTTATTGTAATGTTGTAATTATGCAAAGGCCACATCTATTTATTGCTTTAACACATGAAAGGTTCATACCCCAAGATTCCATAGTTCCATAATAATATTAGTCTAGTCCATGATTTTAGGCTGCCACAAGTTGAATTCATAGCTTCGCCGTTCTCTAATTATAATAATGAGGCTACATAGTTTTAAGAGAATTTAATTTTCATTTCACTGCAAATCTAAATATAAAACACATGATAAAAGATAACAATATATAAAAATAAATTAAGATAATACAATTTAAAGACATGTTCTTCTAAATGTGGTAGATTTTTTCTCCATTTTTACATTAAAGATTATATACTTGTACATATCTTACAAAATGAAACTTCATTGTAAATATTTATAGTAATAAAAATTCATGGGATTAAAAAAACACAGACAGCAGGTAGAAAAGTAATTTGAGGGAATCAAAGGCATGTCAGGGTCTGCACACCACAAGTTGAGTGAGCGTCCTTTGAATGCGGCAGGCCAGCCAATTGGATCAATGGATTCATGCCTTTTGAGGCTAACTGAATGCACACAAAACATTAATATCTACTTCGGGAACCGCAACACATCGCATGTTATTATTAGTCCTGCAACATAAATATTTGGAGACTCATTTAAATTTACAAATAATTTTTTTTGTTGAGAAATTTGTGAAACAAATCGGAATTGGATCGAGTGCTGCACTGTCAAAAACTGCGAGATAAAACGACGTCGTTTGGCCTTAAAATTGACGTCGTTTTGACAACGGGGTCATTTTGCATTTATAGTAGATTAACTATGTAGTTTTATTTAAAAGCTATATAAAACTACGTCACTTTTGAACTTGCAGCACATGGCAGCACTGAAAGTGGCTGCACCGGATCCAGTTCCGAAACAAATCAGTCTCTGTAAATAAATTTACTACGAATATTTAAATATTTTGAGATATTTAATTTATTGTGGGTTTGATGATTGATCAGAGAATCTGAGATCCACACTTAAACATGAAAGACAAGCAAAGCAAAACATAAGGAAGCAATCTGATTGGTTCTGCCGAAATAGCGGCAATTATTTTCTTACATTATATTATTTAAATAATTAATCGAGAAGATGGTACTCCCTCCGTCCCAATTTGAGTGACCCATTTGAGAACTTTCACGGTTTTTAAGAAAATTGAAAAATGTGAGATAAAAAGTAAGAAAGAGAATGAGTGGGATAAAAAGTATGAAAGAGAGTGTAAATGTATAGGTAAAAAAGTTTCTATTTTAGGAAATGGGAAGATCATTTTGGGACATCCAAAAAGGAAATGAGACACTCATAATGGGACGGAGGGAGTAATAGTTTTGTGGAGATTGAGGATAGCTAAAAAAATTATATACATTAAAAGGAGTGAGTAACATGTGAGCAGTAAATTGGATGCATGTTATAGCCAAGTTGGAATGAAAGCACATCACATGTTATCTCACGTTCTTCACAACTCATTCAATACTTGCATTGCAAATATTTTATGTCTTTTTTTTATACAAGGGTTAAGTTAAAGAAAAATAATTTGTTTTTGTGAAATCGAAGAAATTAATTTTAATCTTTAATTTTAACAATCTGATTGTTGAGAAAAAAGTTAGTATTCATTAAATGAACGATTAGATTTGCGAAAATCTTAGCGGTTGAATTTGAAGTTTTTATTTAGAATTAAATGATTAAATTGAGATCGTATCTTAAGTACTTATATTTATTTATATGACATTCTTAAACTTTACTCTATATGTGAGATTTAGTACAAACTTCAAAAGCTAGCTTATTTGTTTATACTTAAAAACTCTCGTAAAACTCCATGCAAAATGAAGGATAACAAACTTCCCCTGTTATTTGCTACAAGTAACAAAATGACATCGTTTTTATATTTTTACCATAACCATATTTAACTTTATGAAATATTTGATAAAACCACTAAATTTGACTCGCATCGAATAAATTTTTTTACAATAAATTTGAATCCACTAAAAGTATATTATTTTTAATGTAACCGAAAGTTAATAGCGTGGTCCTAGCCCAACCTCATGGAGTCTGTAACGCAAAGGTAGACCTCTGCATCCTAACCGTAGTTTCGTGGACAGCGCCGCAATTCATCTCACGTAATTCCGGGTCCCAACTCCCACATTATCTTTAACCACAATAGTTTAAATACTGAATTTAAGACATCTCATAAACTAATGTTTTTTATCACTTACTTTATATTTAATTCATTAATACTTTTAAATGTGGTTCAAAAATTGGACAGACCTCAGACTCAGCTTCGTTGTCAAAAAAGCTAATATTTACTTACAAAAAACAATCGATTTTCAATTAACAACTTGTTCTAACTTGACCTTGTGAATAAACTATCTAATGACACTAATTGGATCGAGTTGTTAATTGACTGCTGGAATTATATTGATATAATACGAGTCTTGGGTACAATTTACTAATAAATAAGTCAAGATTGATTGTTTATTTACATGGTGTGAATTTGACTTTTTTGTATATTTTCCAAGTCTTCATCTCTACTAGTGGTGTGAACTTAGTTGAATAAAAATGGTATGCTTCTTGTGGAATATATGTTATGTCAAACTTGTGATTTAAAATTAGTAAATTCAACTGCGTTCATGAACATGGCCTTCTTGTTGCTTTCCATTTCATATCAGTTCCAATCATAACATTTCCACGTTCACATGTCAAATTAAAATTAGTTGAAGAGACCATTCTGAGTAATAAATAGAGGGCTCTTAGGACATATCATAGTCGAAATTGTAATATATAATTTTGTTGATATCGGTTACAATGGGTACAGATAAGATCTCTGAAAAATGCATAAATTTAGACAAAAAACATGATCAATAGACCACCGTTGTTACTGCGTAATATATAATTAAATTTTAAACACGGTTGAATAATATAAAAATGGCTGACCACGACGTTATCCATACCTACATTGGCATGCGAATGGTTTGTAGAAAACATTGAATGCGAGAATCCTTCATTTTCACGTAAAGCCACTTAACCATTTGCTACTGCAACAGACAATATTTTATTAATTATTTTACTGACATGCCCAGCAAACGCTACAATATTTTACCTAAAAGAGATAAGTTCTAGAGGGATATGTAATTTTTGTAAGACGGAAAGACTGCATTTCAACTGTTGATTTGATTAAAGTTGGTTTTTAATTAAATTCGGCGGTTAGATTTGCAAAATGCAGGGGTGGTTGAAAGTGACGGTTATTAATATCAACCGTTAGATTGATAGAAATAAACGGACGAGATGATGTCTCTCCATCTCACAAAATATTGATGGTCCTTCTCGAACCCATCCCTTTTACCCAATATCAATAAAATTAGAGCGGATCCGGCGGACGCTGGTAAAGGTCATGTATCCTGTTCAAGTCGAGGCGGAATGGCGGATTCAGGAACGGCTTATCCTTTAACGAGACGAGAAAATAAATATAACTAAATTTGCAGTACCAAAAATAGTCTGATAGTTCGGATAAAGTTCAAGAGAAATAAAAAGTTTAGGTGAGACGGAAGACTCAATATTAACTGTTGGATTTTAATTTGCGGTTGAGATTGAAGTTGGTTTTTATATAATGGGCGGTTGAATTTGCAAAAAATCCTAGCGGTTGAGATTGACAGTTTTTTAATCAAATCGCATCCGTTGGATTATTAATATTCAACGGTTGAGATCATGTTTCACTATCTTACATTTATTTATCCGTCCTTCTTGATAATCCACTGAAATGTTATTTGGATTGGGTGAAGTGTTCTAATCCCCTCACCACCATTTCTCTTTTTATTACTTTAGTCAACAGTTTAATTTTTGACGATTGAATCCGCCACTAAGTTTTGCCCCCTTTCTGGGACGGCTAGATGCGCCACTATGCATAATGCATTATAAACCACCTTGAAATTTTTTGCTGAGTGTTTGTTAAGACTGATTATGCATAACATTTTTAGGCTGAAGTTTTCCACATGGCTTGGGATATATGTGCCTCAGTTATACTGATAGAACTATATCAGATTAGAAATTATCGAGTTATGTTACAATTTGTACTAATTAAGCTCCTTTTGAAACAAACCCTGCTCTAGAAAACGTTCAACCAGGTTAGTCAAACCCACTATATGTTTTATCAACATATGTTACATTCCTTATAAAAAATATATGTTACTTTCCTTATAAAAACATATGTTTCGTTCTTTGTAAAAACATATGTTACATTCCTTAGAAGAAAATATATGTTACATTAAAATTAGGGTTAATTTCCCAAACATTCACAAAACACACATTCTTTGATAACACCAACAAAATTATTACCCCCGAACCATTATTCCATTGTACCTTTTTTGCTTACCACCAATCGCTAAAGCCGTCAAAAGTGAATATGTGTGTGATTTGTTGTTGCTGGTGCGTTTGAAGGAGTGTGTGGCCTTCTTGCACCGGTGCTCTCCAAGGACGGGTCCCTAGAGTGTTTCTGCTGTTGCTTCCGGGGATTGATCGAATGACAACTTGATATCGGTTTGAATAGTGTATTCACTATCCGAAATCAATATTTCGCCCCTTACAAAAGCCTTAGGGTTACACGAAATCTGAAGTGAGATAAGACAAACCGGCCAACACCGATCAAGGCTCTTGGATCGAATGTTGATGACGTTTGTTTAGTCTTTTGGTGTATCGATACCTCTGTATCTCAATACCTCTGTGTTTCTCAGCATCTTGCCCACTAAACTCAGTCATTCTCAATATATACATCAAGATCTTTGCAGTTACCCCAAACTGCCACGTTCAGCAATTACACGTGGCTTATATATAAAAATTATAATAAATTAATTTTACTCGTCACTTAACATATATTGATATAAGTCTCTCTTAACTCCTCTTCAAATTTGCCAATCTCTATCGATTTCAACTGCGAGTGGTGATTAAAATAATAATAGTTTAAAAGATTAATTACAGATGACTACGTGTATAATATACCATATTCAACAAACCACGTGCATATTATAATTTTACAGTCGACCACCTGTATAATTACTGTCGTTACCAAAAACCACATCTGATAACAAAGAGGTGGTTAACTGGTTACGAAAGTGATTATAGAGGTAGTGAAGCGAAAAGTCATTTATTAAATTGGTGATGTATTATAATAAAAAAAATATTTAGCGGAAATTTTAACCAAACAGTGATAGGTGATTGTTTGGTAACGAAAAATGTTATTGATAAGTGTGCAAATTCGCAAGTATTTGTACACTTCTTATGCTTGATTCTTGTTAGTTTTCGATTATTTTGTGAAGAATTTGATACTCTTTCGTGTTTTATGTAGATTTTATTCAAACTTTATTAAAGAGAGTACAAAGCACAAAATGGAGCAAAATGGATGAAAATTCAAGTCAAGTGCCCAAGAGGAGATTCTACTCTCCCGAGCAAACATCAACTCCAACTGAGCAAGTTCCAGAAGATAGCGAGCAGATCAAGTCAGCCGAGGAATCTGAGCTAAAGTGACCAGAGATCGCCTTGGCCGAGCAGAATATTCCATGTCAAAGTTGCTCGGCTGACTAAGTAAGCAAGTCCACCTCGGATGCTGCACAAGTTGATCTCCTCGGTCCATGAAAGTTATGCTCGGCCGACCTGAACAGGGGATTGATTAAAGGAATTCTACTCTGTCGAGGACAATTCTGCTCGGTCTAGAAGTTAACAAGGATCGATACAAGAGAGCTCAGATAGTTTTCCTCGGGCCGAGTAGAATTCTGCTCGGGCCAACCAAAAGCAAGACCGACGGAGCACAAGATGGTATGCCAAGGAACTTCACCACGCCACATTCAAAGCTGCTCGGGCAGAGGAGATTTACCTCGGCCGAGCAGATTTTCCCTCAGTTATCTTGCTCAGCCGAAGAAAGTTTTGCTAGGGAGAGGACCTTCGACTATATAAACTTTTTGATCATTCCAAACTCGGAGCCTTGACTTCGGACTTCGATCAAAAAACCCTAGAATTTCGATTTTAGAAGATCAAGAGCTTTTGTGTGGAATTGAAGACTTTGGAGTGAAGATCAAGCATCAATACCTCTCTACTACTCTAGTTTGTAATTAATTTCATGTTTCCATACATTTCTATTGTTGTTGCTTTCATTTCTAGTATGAGTAGTGATTGGTTAGGGATCCTATGGATCCCTAGGTTACATGCATGTATTTGGATGATGATTAATTTGTTATGCAATAAATTTTGATGTGAATTTTGTGCATTGGCTACATCTATAATATGTTGCACATTAAGTGTTTGTTAAAATGCTTAAGTGTAATTAATTGAACCTAATCAATGATATATGCAATGAAAGTTGATAGTAAGTTGATTAGATAGTCTTGCATGAATAATCTACCTTGATCTTGACATGAAAGTGTAGGATTGAGTTAGATGACTAGTTTACTTGACCTAGGTGACTCTTTCAATAGATTGAAAGATTGATGCCTCCATATAGATGAACCTCTTAGTCCTAAGGATGGAATGAAAGTTGAACTTAGGATTAATGTTCATAAATAAACTAGTCTAATCAAGTTCTATTCATTAAATGTTGCATAATCGATTGTCATCACCTTATATGCTATAGCCTAGGGACCATAGATCCTTAATCTATTTAGTTTGCATATTAATCTTCCAAAAATATTACAATCTTTTACCAATTCCCCCAACCTTTTATGTTAGGCAAATCTTAAGTAGTAAAAACTAGTTGATCAATTCTTACTCATCTCTAGGGATTCGACTCTAGGTTTCCTAGATATATAAATTTTGTTTGCCGTGTTAGGATTTAAAATCTCCACTACATACTACACATCAGTTATACGGGTGATCTAATATATATTAAAATATTCAACAAACTTCACAATGAAATTTTTCTGTTCAATGTTTTTATACTTCCGCTCGTACAAGGTAAGGAAAACTCTCAACCTCCATGAATCATATTTTCGTTCAACGTACTCTTTGTGTTTTATATTCCTTTAATTTTTGTTTAATATTAACTCTATTTTTTGTTTCATATTTTTTGTAGAATGCCAAATTGAAAGACACACGACAAGGGTTATACGACAAATTCAACATGAAGAATGAAGTGATATGTGAGACTATTTCATATTGTTTGTAAACAAATCGATTGTCAAAATCGAGTTTCAGTTTGATTGTTAAAAGGATGAAAGTGATTTGATTGTTAAAATACGATTTAAATAGCAAATTGAATAGAGTTTCAAATCAACACTGATTGAAATTTTAAAGCGGTTATAAAAATCATTTTACAACGTTTAAAAATTAAATGTTGTTGAAGCTTATAATTTGGTAATAAATTAATTTTTTTTTGAAATGTAATATAATTAACAACACTTTTTAATATAAGCTGTAAAATCCTAAACCCGTATTTAACAGAACTTTTTTTAACACTAATTTTTTTTAAATAATAAATATTTTATAGCATTTTTATATAAGCTGTAAAATTACAAATGCTTTATTTAACAACGCTTTTATTTAAACGCTGTAAAATTAAATTATACGTTCAATTTTTATTTTAAAAATAATAAATATTTTACAGCATTTAAAATAAAAAACGATGTGAAAATTGCAACCTTACAATAACGCTTAAACCAAAAGGCACTGTTAATAAGTAATATATTTAAGTAATATAAATAACAATGCTTTTTAATATATACACTGTTAAAGAAATATATATAAGAGTGTTTATTAGAAAGACGATGTTAGATAATTAAAAAAATTACGGAGCTTATTATATAGGCGCTGGAATATATAAGATTTATGACAACGCTTATTGGATAAAGTGCTGTCGTAAATAGTGATATAAGACAACGCTCATTCTAAAAAAAGGACTGCAAAATAGCCGTGAAAATTTTGAAGCCCTAAGTGTCCCCATAGGGCCGGGTAAATAAAGGGTCCAACGGGCCGGGTAGGGTCGGCCCTTCGTGACCCTTCTTTTAAGGGTCGAATCGGGTCAAAATATATCAAAAAAATTATATAGTTTTTTGATTTTTTTTGAATTTGATATATTAGTAAATTTGTATTATTTTTCTCATACATTGTTAATAAATTATATTAAATTTTGATCATTTTCAATTTATATATAATGAATAATAGTGTATTTAATAATATAGTTATGATAGGGTAAGGACTAAATAAGGGTGGGTAAGGGCAGGGTCAAAGGCCAGATATAAGGGCCGAGTATAAGGGCCGGGTCAAGGCAGGGTCAAAGGGCCGGGTATAAGGGTCGGGTCAAGACTCTTTTTTCTTGACCCTTACCTTGCCCTAAGGCTTTAGGGCTGGCTGAGAAAGGGTCAACTTCAGGGTCGGGTAGGGCTAGGGTCGGATAGGGTCAGGGCCTCCCCTAGGGCTTTTTGAAAGAATGGAAGAGTGTAAATGAGTTGGTTGAGTGATCGAGAATGGCGTAGGATTGATGTTCGATCCGGCCTAATCCGGTTCGGCCCAAAAAAGGAAGTTTGAGTTAGACCTGACACTAATATTTTCGGTTTATTACTATTCTTTGGGCCGGGTCAGATTCAATAAAAATCGTGAAGCCCGAGTCCGGTCCACAAGCCATACTAGTTGTAATTAAATTTAAAAAATCATATTTCTAACTAAAATATTAATTTTTAATATTTTAAAAATTATAAAAATGAATTAAATATATTTTAAATAAAATTTGTTTGTTTTATAATTTTTTGGGTAAATTCCAAAAAACTACTCGTATAATAGACATAATTACAAAAATCCACCCATATAATACGTATTTATAAAAAACTACCTCTATAAAGTGTGCCGTTAGCAATTCACCACCTCTATAAAGTGTGTCGTTGGATTGTAAAATATTAACGGTTGAAATCATGTCCTTCCATCTTACAAAATTATACATGTCCTCCTGGAACTTGTTCCATTACTGTAAAACGGTGGGACTTTATCTCCACCGTTGATTTACGGGTTTGGTCAGGTGTGGGTGGTTCCGAAATATGGGAAGTTTCCGCTCACCCCTAGAAATAACAGAAATTCACGGATGAATAGAAAGAAGAGGACGCTGCTGTGTATTAATTGACTCTTCACAGCTGGCCACAGTCTCTCAACTCTCACCACTCACTCTCTCCATCTAATTCACATTGCTTTCTTTATAACTCAAACTCTCATCAAACAGATTCGAGAGCAATATGTCATCTTTACCGACACCCACATCTCTGCTCCCTCTCCTCTTCCTCCTCGTCACTTCATTGACCCAACTCAAGGTCAGTTCTGCAAATGAAGGATTACATTTCTCGATGGTAGACGAACTGGACAGGTCAGCTGGAATGTCATTAATGTCATCTACGTACGACGAGTTTGGCAATGGGTTCATGAGGTCGGGACTAGAGAAAGAAGCGGATGAAGAAGGATCGGAAGGGGAGAGGAGATCTCTGTTTTGGAGGGCTGCGAGGTATTACATATCGTACGGGGCACTGTCGGCAAACAGGGTGCCGTGTCCTCCAAGGTCAGGGAGGTCATATTATACTCACAACTGCTATAGGGCTAGAGGTCCTATTAGGCCTTATGTTAGAGGCTGCTCTGCCATCTCCCACTGCAGGCGCTGAATATGCCATCGATCGATCAATCAGTAAAAGTTGCATGCATTTTCATGTTTCGCAACTTAATGTTTGATTCTATATGTTGTTTTGGAATTATTCAACTAGTGTTGTTACTTTATGAGAAACACATGTTTCTTCTTTTGGTCATAAATCCAGATGAGAAGGTGTTGTTCGAGTCTCCCTCTCTATATATACGAGATTTAAAGTCTCATGTTTTGACACTAGACTAGCAAGAGTGCAACCATCAAAGGGATGGATCCAGAGTGCAGCAAAAACTATTTACCGCGAACCAAAACTAACTAAAAAAATGACCAATAAAATATGAATATGTCATTTAACATTGCAACTAAACACTAAAATGGCATACACAACAAAATGAGTCAATTAAGTTGTACAATGGATCCACTCACTTGGTAACTAAACTTTAAGACTTTACAGAGGCAACACACTGCAGTCACTAATTAGCACACCATTAACTCTACTCTCTAACTGCAAGATGTTTTTCTCATATAAACTATACAAACCAGATTTTGGCTCCAGTTGAGAGTCATCACGACTCATCAACAAAAGGTGGCATTGTTCGCTTTTTGATCTGTATAATCAGTACGTTCTAATTTTTCCGTGTGATGAAGCATTATTTTGTGGCAATATGAGCTTACTGAACTTTAGCAAGAGTTCTGGTAGATACACCATGCAACAATTTGACAAAACCAAGGAAGCTTAGTTTCCCATCAGTATGTCTAATCCAGTCGTGAAGGACAGCATGGACGGGGACAGATGGCCCGAGGCCTAGCTCCTGAAAATCGTAGTACATGAACATCAATGCACTTGATGGGAAAATTTATCAGGACAAATCAAAACAATTGATGTAGTCCATTAAGAGCAGAACATGTGAGTAACAGCAGGAAGGTAATTCACAAAAACTTATTCTCATTAGTCAACAACAGTGCACATGAGGCTAGATTGCGGAGACAGTAAGAAAAGAAATTATTATGCGTGGTTGTTTTCTTTTATGAAAATCTAATATTAGTTTAAAAAAATACAAAATTTTCAGGATTCCTTCATGTATGGAAACAGAAAGACTTACCGATGCCAGCTCATCGATGATGATTGCTCTGTTCCCATCTTTTTCAAATAGCTCATATGCACATCGAGCATGCTGTTCCCACCGGTCGAGGGCTTCAAGTTGATGGACACTTAAGATTGATGCACAAAACTCCTCAAAGTCCATCCTTCTATACTGTAACGCATTTAGCTGCCACAGATACCTCAATGTTAGGAATTGAACATTGACTCGTAAATTTCCTGGTCTACCATACTGATAATACTATTAATACTTACTGATGCTAGAAAATCATGAACACGTGAATCCTTCATAGCATCAGTTGCTCTGGTCGTCAGGGCCTAAACAAAAAACATTGGCAGTGAGAAGGGCTTCTAACTAAAACTAGAAACCTAAAATACAGTTGAGAGAAATAACCTAACCGTTTTAATATTTTCGAAACTAATGGTTCCACTTTTGTTAGGTTCTAATAATTGAAACTGCTCTCGCATATAGTTGAGCTCCTCTTCAGTCAATGTTTTTGCTAAAGCCTGAAATATGAATATGCAACAGAATCATCATTTGTGAAAAAATACTAGTCTAGAAACGCACTGAATATATAATAAACAAACAGGAAGAAAAACATGAACACACCCTTAAAGCTGCTTTTCGTAAAGATGATGATCGCATGTACGATTTCATGAGCCTGAATATCAAGATATCAAGCGGAATTTTGACATCAATAGTGTTTCTAATCCATGGGTGACCTGAAAGATAAAAAGAAAAACCATTAGAAACTTATAGACTGATAACGAGTATCATGATTATTGATAGTTTGTACTCACAAAGGGCTTGAACAGCTGAAAGTCGTTTACGTGGGTCTTTATCAAGTAAGCGCTTAACAAAATTTCTTGCTTCAGGGGACAGAGCTGGCCAAGGTTGTTCATCAAAACTTGGATCAGCTTTTAGAACTGAACGGAAGATTCCAGACTCGGTTCGAGCCCAGAACGGCCGACTTCCACACATTAAAATATATGCAATCACACCAATACTCCATACATCAGCTTCTGTACTATATGCTCTATGCAGGACTTCAGGGGCTACATAGTAAGCACTCCCAACAATGTCATTAAGTCTTTCATCTGAGGACAGTGAAACCATCAATAGGTTAATATTGGCAGAAATATTTAATTAAAGTTTAAAGCCGCTTATAGAGAATGGAGACTACATAATGAGAACAAAGAATCAGTAAGTAAGAAGGTACAAACCTGGTCTTACGAAATCTGATAATCCGAAGTCAATGGCCTTCAGTTGTGAATTTTCATCCTTGGTTGAGAAAAGAAAATTCTGAAGTAGAGTAAACAAAAAACTCAAATCATTATTTTATAATATGACTTCAGAAACAATGACAACGGCAATTACTAATGTACTCCATAAATAGTGCACTAAGTGTTGTTGCAGTACTCAAGAGTCATTCTTAAACATCAATGAATAGTCTAATGTATAAATTTCCAATTACGAGTCCTGGTTCCGGGTATGGAGAGAGTATCAATGTATACTGCAACACATTTTTTACTAACTGAATAGGACAAAAATGCCAGCACAAGACCAAAATAACATTGATCAGCTGAACAAATACACATGACCTTGAAAAGAATAAACATAAAAAAGCCAGCGTACTTCAAGACCGAGATATCTGATCTGACCAACCAAAAACTTTAGTGTTTATGAGCAAAGGCAATTCATTCATCTGTGATCATCAGTAGCTAAAATCACTAAAGAGTGGGAGTGATTGTACCAACACACGACTTCATACTTTTCCCTAAAAGCTAATTTTGTAACAATTTTCAATTACAAGTGTACTCCACAAAGTGCTAGTCTACAACTATTTATCATCTATGATATAATATCTCTGAGTTTCTCACCTCTGGTTTTAGGTCTCTATGCACAACACCCTGAAGATGGCAATACGCAACAACACTTAATATCTGTGTCAATACGGCCTTTGCATCCTGTTCAGGATATTTACCACCCCTGTATAGACAAGAAACAAATTGTTTTGAGTCATCGCTTTGGTGCAGTCTATAACGTACTGCACCTGAAAGTCAGCAAAATGAGCTAAAAAGGAAGAGGAAAACAATACCTTGACAATATCCTATCCAGAAGCTCCCCTCCTTCACATAGCCTGATACACAATACTGTTAGGTAAGTGATAAAACAGACAAAATAAAGAGTAATTCTCTCGTTCTCTTTTGATTGACTTTTCGTACGTCAAAATCAGAGCAACAAAGAACATCTCGGAAATAAAAAGCTCGATGCTTACTCCATTACTATGTAGACATTCTCCTGGTCCTCATAAGAATCATAAAATTGAACAAGATTGTTATGTCCAGTTAATGCCCTCAATATTTTAACTTCCCGTCTCACATCCTCAATAGCGATGGCTGTGGTCATCTACAATATGCACATTCCATAAACACAAAGAAAATGAGTCTCAAATCCAGAGAATAGTACAAGAATGTCAACAAATCAATCTGAAAGTCCAAAACCTCCGTACCTTGGCTTTGGGAATGACTTTGACAGCAACCTGTTGACCTTTAAGCTCACCCTTCTTGAACCTGGCAACACAAGTATACCCAAAATGCCCCCTCCCAACCTCATCACCAAGCTCATACTTATTCCCAAAATTCTTGGAAAATCCAAAACTCTTCACCAAACTCGCACCTCCCTCAACCTCACTCCCTTCAGGAATAGTCGCCTCATTCGGCTTCCCACCCCCATGCCTCCTCGCTAATACCGACTTATATGCTTAGCTGGGGAAGGAGGTGGAAAAGGCAACCTGAACCCCCTCTTGGGCGTAGCATTAGCACTTGGCGTCTTCTTGCCGAACAAATAATGCGCCGGACTGGGACTATAAAACGGAAAAAACGGCGATTTTTTCCCGACTTCCGGATCAATCTCTTTCTTCTCTGACTGAATAGGGTTTCCTCCTTCGCCGGCAACCTCCGATTTCTCATTCTCCTTCACCGACACACCGCTCTCCTCTTCCTTCTTCTTCACCAAGTTTTCGCCTTTCCTCCCTGAGCCACCAGCAGGCTTCGAATTACACAAACCCATTTTCAATCACACCGAAAAATCCTGAAAAAAACAACGAATCCCTAATTCACCTATTGGGGACCATTTAGGGCGAAATTGGTATCAAACGGATCAATGCGACGACGCGGAGCGAAGGATGGATGAAACCCTAGGAGGGATCGGAGGTAATGAAATTGAAATATTTGTGAAGGAACTGGAGGAGAGAGAATTGAGGATCGGAAGATGTTGCGCGTTTAAGAAAAGCTTTGGGCGAGTGAGGTTGGGGGATTGTTCCACGTCGGATTGATTGGGTGGGGTATGGATAACGTGACGGGTTATCATTGGTTGGATGATTGATAATGTGTTTAACGGAAGCTTCCAAGTTTACCTGTACTAATTTTAGGCATTGCCATTAGGCCCTGGGCCGAAAAAAGCCCATGGGCCGGCCCGAAGCCCATCCAAGCCCAGCTCTGTCGAGCCCATCCAAAGCCCGATCGAAGCCCAGCCTTATATCGGATAGGCCGGGCTTGGGCTTCATCCTCGGGCTTTGGGCCCGGCCCACCGGCCCGACCTATTGGCTCATCTCGCAAAGCCCGACCTTACCATACTAATATTTCGAACAATAGAATAGTGGAATAAATATAAAAAAGTCATACTATATAATATATTTTACAAACTCTTTAAATTCAACATTTATATGAATTTATTTGTATATTCTTATTTTCTAAATTAATATTTTTTCTATTGAAGTCGTATTATCTCAATATATTTAAAGATATATTCATTTGTTCTCTGAAATTTATCTGATTCTGTTATAATAAACCTTAAAAATACAATAAAAATGAGTTAAAAAATAATGTGACATAAAAAATATCTTTTTAAAATTGTATTTCAATTATTATGTATTTTTTATTATTTAAAAATTATTTAAAAATTATATTTTAATTAAGATTTGAAATTTGAACGGGCTTGTGGGCTGGGCTCGGGCTTCATTATTTTTACCACGCCCGGCCCGGCCCGGCCCGGCCCGATAAATAGTGATAGGCCGTAAATATTAGGGCCGGGCCGGGCTCGGGCTTCAAGTTTTGGGCCGGGCCGGGCTGGGCCGGGCCGAATGGCATTGCCTAACTAATTTATGTTGTAATGAAGATTAGTTACTTAGTTATCATTATAATTGGATTTATGATTCCCAGTCTTTTTATTTGAAAATTGTTTAATAAAATATTTGTATTACCAGTTCGGATACAGAGAAGCAATGAAATTTTATAACACATGAGGACATTATCTCAAATGTTTAAATGAATTCCTTCGGTTCACAATTTCACTCCTAACCCTATGACTTGAACCCAAAACCTGATGGCCCAAGTAGTGGATATCTAACCACTAGGCCAACCCCACTTAGGCTATTTTGATTTAAGTTAATTTTTATTAAATACGATTGTTGTATTTGTAAAAATCGTGAGTGTATTTGATGGTTGAAATCATCGGATTATTACTATTACCTAAATCGAGAATTTATTTCACCGTATAACTAAAAGTTATATGTCATTCTTTACTTTTCCCTTAATGCTAAATAATTTTAAAAAATTAAAACCTAATACTACATCAATTTGCCATATATTTGAGAAGATTATTGAGTGTTAGGATATAGAAGGACATTTAAGTTTTGTAAGACATGAGATATCATATAAACCTGTAATTTTGATTGATTTACTGGTTGAAATTAAATATTCTTTAATTAAAACATGTGGTTGACAGAAATTAATATCAAAACAATGTCTTTCCATCAATATCAATATCGAAACAACGTCTTTCCATCCAATAATATAAAACTGGTCCCTCTAGAACTATTTCCAGATTACAGAAACATCAAAATACATATAAATCTAAATAAAAAAAATACATATACATCAAAATACATAATGCTATTCGAAACGCGGTTTTCATGAAGGTGTTTACAACATTTGATGCCTATTGTGACCATTGACTAAGTGAAAAAGCAAACTTGTGAGGCACACTTTTTATCAAAAGTAAGGTCAAGACTTTTACTTATGAAAATGAAATATAATATTCAGAGCAAGACTCTATCCACATCATAGTAGCATAAGCAATGATGCAAATGTAGCACAAGTGATCAAACATGTGAAAGCGATCTTTGACATTAATTTATAACCAATCTTTTTGTCTCTTACAAATTGTCCTTCTGAAACATGTATTGCAGTTGCAGTTAAATTCTGGTACATGAAATAAATATATTTAATCGGATTTAGATCTAGTGCTCCAACAACACCTAAAACTACTTAGTTTTGGTAAATGATTCATCTAAAACTACGTAGGTTTATAGTAAATAACGTTAAAGTGACGTCGTTTTGGAGTCGCAACAAATTGCTGCATTGCAACGAATTCGAATCCGATTTGACCGGAAAAAAGAAGAAGTTAAAGCTAAACTGTTGTTGCCTTGTCAAATTATTAGATTTATTTGTGATTGTGGAATAAATTTAGAGCATTAGCCTAACAATCAGACGTTTGATCTTTAATCTTAGACGTCAATTATTCAAGCGCCCATGAATGCATCTATATTTTCAGTATCAGGACGAAAATATTATATAAGCTATATTACTACCATGGAATACATTATCTTTTACAACCAAACTCTAACTCGATTGATGCATTAAAATTAAATTGATTAATAAAAATTAAATTGTTGCTCATACTTTAACAGTAGATATATAGAGAAGTTATGTGAGACATCATCAATTATGTAAGACAGTGAGACGCGATTATAACCGTTGATATGCATCAATCCAACGGTTAATTTTAGTAACTGCCTAACTCAACCGCCCCTGCAATTTGTGCATATAAATCCTAAATTTAATTGAAAATCAAATCAAACACAATCATCAGATTTAAAGAATCAATGGTTAGGGTAATGTTTTACCGTCTTACATATACATACCGTCCCTCATGATCTTAAATTTAATAAATCAAAAATTTGTATTTGTATTTTAATATGATATACTGAGTTTTTATTTATAAATTGCTGAAAATGTGTATATTTAATGGATGGTAGGAGACTAGGAGATGCTTAAAAGATACAAATCAGATTCTTAACTTCAACCACTTGTCTTCAAGTGTTCAGTAAAAAATAGTGTTAAGTGGATAATCTCATATCTAAGACATACGTGCATGATGCCAGTCCAACAGTAACATTCCATCGGCTACAAGTTAGCTGAAAATCTATTGAACTCACCAAATTAACAACCCCATTGTACATCTTTTGTTCCAACATTCTTGAAGGATTTTGTGCTACCATTGTCTGTGTTTTTTGTCTGACAGCGAGGGAGGTTTTGAATTTGAACATACATGATGATCAGGCATGACTCTATGTTACTTATAACACAATCAATGAATCATTATGATGATGGTGCATGAGTATATTTGCATGAGTAATGAATCAATTTATTAACCTGTTGTCACTGATGATGTCCAATTCAAATGGTGTTAAAAATAAAGATTAGTTGAGAAACTGAATTTAAATGATACAAATTATATAATTTTTAGCAATATATCAAACCACAGCATTTAGTTTTCTATGTTTGAAGTATTAATCTTAGATTTGCTGATTAGAAGTATGGTGCAATTAGGGCATACGTCATACTTCAGGATCTTGACAAATATATTACGTATTGTTATTAGTTTAGTGGATGCAAATAATGAGAAAGTGAAATATTATATCTTTAAGGTGGTGGTACCAAAATGAGAGCGACTTGATAGTGGGGGCATACGTATGTAGGGGATTTCATGTGGATCTACTTATTTTGATGGATTCATAAAAATCACTTTACATATGTTGATTGCATTTCATCAATGACTGAGATTATATCAACTCGCATGTCTCATTAATGTGCTGACGCAATCTGGTGAATTGATAAAATGCAATCAACGGATGCAAAGTGGATTCCATAGATCCACCAAAATAGATGGATCCACATGGCTAAATCTCTACGTATCCAACCAATCATAAATTTTAGTAATGTAAAACTAGACCTTTCTAATATCAATGTATTTGGTTTTAATTATTTTAATTTTTAGGTGGCGATGTACAGACAATTATACTATTTATTTATTTATTTATTCATGTTTTACCTTAAATTCTTGTTTGAAGAAATGGGTTAATCTAATTAGAAGGTCCTTTGATGCTTTCTTTATCTATTTCAGGTTAGTAACTCATATTATGTGATGTGAAATGATTTGGAAAAAGTTCGATCAATTGTAGTTAAAAATGCGTGAAAACATGCAAATGAAAGCATATGGAGGCACACAGACTTTTTCACCTTTGAAACCTCATAAAATACATCATAAATTTCTGATCGAGGCATGTAATAGCTTGTTGAAAGCTAACTCAATTATTTAAAACATTATAGTTTACACCAAGTTCAGATTTAGAGTGTAAAAGGGTGTTTTGGTTTGTTCAGGATTGCTCGACTCACTTTTTTGCTTGAGCGTTTACAAAAGTGAATCGGGCAAGATGATTCCATCGCACCATTCTGAGCAAATGAGTCGGACTACTCATTTCAGACCCAAAAATGACTTGGACGACTCAATTTCCAACAGTTTCTTAAATGAGTTCATTCTTATAACATAATGAAACCAATTACATATGAGTACATGAAATAAATAAAAAGTGATAGACAAACGAATATCTAGTTGTACTCATTTCTTAAAATTGGCTAGGGTTTGGACTTCCTAAATTAACCCAATAAATACCAATTTTACGAACTTTGACTTGGCTTCTTTTGGGAGATTGAGGGTTTTTTAGAGAGTTTTGACAACACGAATCCTCCAAGAAACGCAAAAGAATCCACACCAAAGATCGAGCCATTATACACTACTACTCTTTCGTTTACTTTCTTGCACCTTTTTTGTAAATATCAGAATGTCGTGCGATATTCTCACCATGAGAGAGTATTTTTTGTGGCGAGGATTCTCATTGATCCTATAGGATGATATAACACAATGTCTGATACGTATTTATGTAAGTGATTGAAGTTACGCAAATTCTATCTTTTATTCAAATTATATGCATGTTTAATTTTTTTACGAAATACCTATATATATATGTGTTAGTGAAAATCCAATGATTTGATAACGACAGAACTCAATGAAGTTTAGAGGATATTTAGCACGTTAGTATTGAGTGTGTTGTGCGCGAAAGTGACATACACATTCGATTTAGGTTATTTGTTAAGCGAACTTGATTTACCGATCAATAGACCGAGAGGTTGAGATTATGAGATTCAAGTTCTACATGGTTTAGTAGAGCAAGAGTTTGAGAACCGTAAATTTTATGTATCGTGCTCATTCTAGAGAAGCAACGAGAATTGAATCTAAATACGACACTCTAGCATAGAATTACCAATCAACTTTGTTTATGCATGTACAATGTTTGCTAATTATTCTCTGAAATGTGAAGTATGATTTTCGCTATGTTTTATTTAATTTGTTATAAACTTTTCTCGTGTGTTCAATACTTATTGGAGATACCTTATCGTTAGAGGACCAAACCCTCTTTCCTTTGTAGACTAGCGTAAGTAGATCTAAGTAGCATAACATACATGCTTTTCTCTTAGGTTTGACTCGAGGCCACTGTCACGCGATTATAAATTTTGTTTGACAAGTGTGTGACTACAATACGTAATTTTGTACTCGCTATAGAACTGCTAGTTAGTGGCATCCAATGTAAAAATCTTCGAATGTTTTATCACCACTCGTAACTTAAGAATTAAGTAATGTTACTTTCAAACTGTTGTCCAATATTGTCTGTGACACACTCACTACAATAAAAGGGAACAACAATCCAAATTAGCAGCAAAGTCGAGCGGTTCACAAAATTACTTGAATGCCATGCAAGTCTTTAAGGCAGTTAAACATTATTTAGATGAATATCATAATATTGGTACTATCTAAATATGTTTGAAAAGTTGATTAGAAAAGATTAAGATGCCGATTAGAAGAAGCAACTTTGAAAAATGGAAACACATCGATACTAAGCTGGTATACCTTAATGCTCAGAGTTGCTGAGAAGAGGAGTTATCGCAATCATATTTCACTAGAAGTGAATGGAGATTGAGCTTACAGAAGAGTCTTAGGTGAATCACTGTCGTAGCAAGCGTTGTCTTCCCAATCACATTCATTTGCACAATGTGTGTTGTTCGCTTAAAAAGTAAAAGATCAACAGGGGTTATAATCTAATGTATAACTGACTGAAAGTTCAATACTTGCAAAAAAAGTTCATAAGGCATTCACATGAGTTTAGAGTAATAATTGGTTAAAAAATGACGGAGTCATTTAATACGTAAGTCTACTTGTATTTGAACTTACAATAAATTGTTTCCAACGTTCTTGGAGAGTAAGTCCCCAACACAATTAAAGGAACCGAACCGAATTAACAAATTGCGTGTCATTTAAATTTCCGCATATAAAACAATTTATCTGAAACAATATCTGTTCAAACAATATCTCTATCAAATATATGAAGATAGACTGATACGTCTAGTAACAATCAATTTCACATTGTATTATCCCAGCAACTTTTTTGTATCGATCAAAATTGTAATGTGCAAGGATTTAAAATGCTTTGCTTATACTATACGATCATCATTTTTCAGAAAAAAATACTGTGAACTCCGTCATTTCTATTGAATTTTGTGCATTTTATGTGTGGACTCAATGGATACACATTTACGTCGAATACTGAAACATAGCTGCACATGTCATGCAGACAACAACTACAACCCACACTTGAAATATCATTTAATCGACGAAAAAGTTTTTGCAATGCATTAACGTTAGGACAGTAACTCTTGCTGTATTTCGTGGTACCTTCATTAAGATTTTACTAAAAATTTCGAATCATCAGATGCATTAATTTTTATAAATTTCTTATTATTGATAAATAATTTTGAATTAAATTAATAATTTATGACGCAGTTGATGAAATATTTACTACATTAATTATTTAATGTAAATAACTAGTTCTTTTTAATAAAATTGTAAATATTCATATAAAATAAACTATTATTAATTTAAAATAATTTTGATAAAATCGATAATTTATTTTTGAAACACACCCCCTATTTTTCGTTTTTGATAGTTCGGACCGTAATTTATCATTTAATAGTAGTTCATAGACCCAATTTATCGTTTATAGTAATTATAACCGTAATTTGTCTTTTGATGCTAGTTCATAACTCATTTTAGTTCTTTTCCATACTTAACATGGAGGAGCAAAAGTCGACTGAAAGTCAAGGTAAAAATAGGATCAAGAGGTCATAGCCTGCTAGGGATGCTGAACTTAAAGGGCATTAAAGTTTAACATTTAAGGAAGAAAAATGGGAAGCAAAACTCCAATTAATTAAATAAAACAAGGGTGTAGATATGAATATGGAGGTTGAACAAATTTTCAATTCAAACCCCCTTCCACTATTCTCTCTATCTTCCCCACATTTCTCAAAACTCAACGGCCAACTAAATATGAAGAATAAATAACAGCATTGATGAGATCCTATGCATTATTTTTCATGTACATCTGCATGAGAGCCAGTATCAAAGTTCATCAGCACAGTTAGCAGCAGCGTCATCAGTTTGACATATGTAACAATCTTACTAATGATTTAATGTTCAAAATAAAGATATAAAAATCATCTCAACCCCAGTAGAAACCATGAACGCCTAGTGCACGTAAATTAGCTGGGAAGACAATAAGACCTCTAAAAATGAACAAAGGAACACTGTACAAGATAAAGCTGAATGCTTAATCGGTTTAGAAAAAACATTATCTATGTGTCTTAGTGGCCATGTCATATATGTACACAGTAATCATCATTTAAGGAGACATAAACCTAAACATGTCATAGTGAAAATAGGTCAACTTTTCTACTCATTTAGGTTTCATCGTGGTAAAAAGTTTGATGAGTTGCACAATTGCTAATAACTATTTCCAGTGCTCATAACAGTTATTCATCTTAACTGTACATCAATGGGATTGTTGAGTATTCACAGATTGCAGGCTTCACTATCAGTGGCAAACATGCTCATTTTAATTTCAGACTTCAACTAACGAAATTCTTAGTATACACTAAAAAATAGGGAGGGGTAAAAGAGAGTAGAATCATTTTGGGTAATCCTTTTGCCGCCCCACTCATGGTTTGATTATTGTATATAGGCATCATCATTTGACCAAAGGTTAAAGAGTCTTTATAGCGTCTTTGATCCTAACCGGCCTCGAGTCCTACTCGGTCTTGAAGTTAACCATGTTCCGACTCTGCCCTTAAGCCTTAGGGCAGGGTTATGGTCGAGAAAAAAAACTCTGACACATCCCTTTAATCCTGCTCTGACCCAACCTTAACATTATCACTAAATCTACCCTTAATAGTTTTTTATATATAAAATATAGTCAAAACTTAATATAGTTAATAAATTTATGTAACATTAGTTACAAATTTATTAATACATTAAATTAATTGATAAACTAATTGATTATTTTCAAAATTATAGTATCTATTTACATTATTTTGACCCGATCAGACCCTAATGTGAAGGGTCGACCCTGCCCGGCCCAGTCGACCCTTTCTTTATCCTGCCCTATGGCGAGCGTGCTAAAACTCCGAGAAATTTTTAGATATGCCTCACTTTGAAAATCAAATTTCTCAAATACCCCATTCATGAAAAGTATATCTCAAATGCCCTACTTATGAATGATTCCGGGCTAGTCAAAATCGATTTCTGAAAAATCATGATATCCGGGTTCATGAAAACCGAAATGATTTAAAAACAAACAGTCCGATTACTATAAAACCGGATTGATTATAAACCGACTCAAATCCAACTAAACTCAACTAAATCATACAACATATTTATGTGCCCAGTTAGTACAGAAGGAGACCGGTTTTACTAAACCCGGATTCGACGCAAGTCTTTGACAGCAGCAGATCCGGTATGAACGCGTCTCAGCGTCGGTTGAGTGCAGCGGGCCAAAGCTTGGGCCGAAGCTTGGGCCTGAGCGAGCGCAATTGAACCAGAGCGTGAAGCGTGCGGAGCTGAGCTATGCTGGAGTGAAGGAGATGAAGACTGAAGGTGGAGCTGGACGCGGGAAGGAACGCGTGGTCAATTGAGTTTGAATAGTATAAATAGACTGAATGAAATGTAATTGACCAGACTTGTAATTTGAACTTTGTACCTCTCATTTCAATCCAATAAAATCTACAGCTTCGTCCGGATCTTCGATCCCTGCGAGCTCTTCTGCAATTGATCTCCGTCGTCATCGACCTAGGTCTGTTGCAATTGGTATCAGTAATCCTGGCGATCGTGCTGTGCGATTTCCGTTATCGTGATTCAAACTTCTGAGAACTGGCGCCATTGACGATTGCGAAATTGTCAAAGCAGATGGATGAACGCCTGCATCTAATCGAGCAACAGATCAACGATTATCATCTGTTCCAACAGCAACAACAAGTATATCAACAGAATAATGATCTGCAATTACAGGAGCTGAGTGATCGGCTGGCGGAATTGATCACCAGACTTCCGATTATGCGCCAACCTGATCCGGCTATTCCGATTGCAAGACAGCTTGAGGTTCCTGCAAACGGAAGACCGCATGAGTTCAACAATGAAGGTATGCATCCTCATCCTATACGTCCTATGATATTTTCACCTAAAATCGAATTTCCTATATTCGATGGTAGCAATCCTAGAATGTGGATCAAAAAATGCAAGAGATATTTTGACCTGTGTAAGATTGCTGAAACTCAACAAGTGAATCTAGCCTCATTATACATGACTGGAAAAGCTGAATCATGGATGAGCAGTTACCTAAGTGTGCGAGGTAATGTTGAGTGGAATGATTTTGTGGTTGATCTCTGTACACGGTTCAAAGAAACATAGGCAGCAGTGTTGTGGAAGAATTCAACAAGCTGCAGCAAATAGATTCATTGGAAGATTATCTTGACTCTTTTGAAAACCTTAGAGGTTTGATGTTGCAGAGAAATGCGTTGTTACCTGATTCTTACTTTCTGGACAGCTTCATTGGTGGACTTGCTCCAACAGTTAAGCCATTTGTTAGAGCTTTGAAACCTGCAACAATTTCAGAGGCAATTGAGTTAGCCAGATGTCAGGAGGACAGTTTGTTAGCTGCGAGGGTGTCTCAGAAGGCTTTACAAGAGAAACCTAGTTTCAGACAATATTCTCAACCAGGCAGACATTCATTAAGGCTGCTAATTCAAACTATACTACAAAATTTAGCCAGCCTTTTCCCTCTCCTACTACTCAGGCGAAGAATGATGCTATTACTAAGTTCAAAAAGTTGACACCAGCAGAAATTGATGAGAAAAGGAAGAAGAACTTATGCTTTAATTGTGATGAGACATATGCACCAGGCCACAAGTGTAAAGGGAAATTATATAGTATTGTACTGGTACCTTCAGATAATATTGAGGATACCGGTACTGAGTTGTTGGATAATGACTGTGAGGATGAGGTGTTGGAGGAATGCTTTCCTGTTCCTGCAAATTTCAATGGAGACCAGCCATTAATTTCTCTAAATGCTATAGCCGGCCAGAATGCGTATCAGACTATGCGTGTGAATGGTAAGGCAGGGAATGTTGCTATTCATATCCTAATTGATTCTGGCAGTACACATAATTTCCTAGATGAAACAGTGGCAAAAAATATAGGATGCAGGCTCACTACTACATATCCCTTGGAAATTTCGGTTGCAAATGGGGATAAGCTGATTACAACAAAAATGTGTAAGAATTTTTGTTGTACCTTACACTGGTGTTCTATTCACCATGGATGTGATGATTGTTCCTTTAGGTGGCTGTGAGATGGTCCTGGGGATCCAATGGCTCTCTTTGCTTGGACCTGTTATTTGGGATTTCAATAAGTTGAGAATGGAATTTATGTACAATGCAAAAAGAGTCGTAATCAGAGGAACCACTAAGGGTAACATCAACTGGATCTCAGGCAAAGCAATGCATAATGAACTCAGAAAAGCTAGGAGGGACACAGGACAACTATTTGCTTTGTCAATTCAAATCCCTAGCTTGATCAAAGACTCTGAAGTTCTTGAATTACCTGAGTGCATCAAGGCTGTCTTAGATGAATTCCCTGATATTTTTGCGGAACCCACTGAACTTCCTCCTAGGCGAGATCAGGACCACAGGATCCATTTGTTACCTGGCACAAAACCTGTGAATGTCAGACCTTATAGATACCCAGTGATCCAAAAAGATGCTATAGAAAAGATCACTAAGGAAATGCTTGAGGCAGGGGTGGCTAGAGTGAGTCACAGCCCTTTTTCCTCACCTATTGTAATGGTTAAAAAGAAAGATGGATCATGGAGGTTTTGTGTGGACTATAGAGAACTTAACAAGCACACTGTTAAGGATAAGTTTCCTATTCCTGTGATTGATGAGCTACTGGATGAACTACATGGTTCCTGCATATTTTCTAAAATTGACTTAAGGTCTGGCTACTGGCAAATCAGGATGCATACTGCTGATATGAAAAAACTGCTTTCAGAACTCATGAGGGTCACTATGAATTTGTAGTGATGCCATTTGGGCTTACTAATGCCCCTTCTACTTTTCAAAGTCTTATGAACTCTATTTTCAAGGACTATCTGAGGAAATTTATCTTGGTTTTCTTTGATGACATCTTAATCTACAGTGGGGATACGCTTAGTCATGCTTCCCACTTAAAGATTACTCTATCTATTCTCAGGCAGCATAAGCTTCTAGCTAAATTCAGCAAATGCAAATTTGGAGTGAAGTCAGTGGATTACCTGGGCCATGTGATCTCCTCTGAGGGTGTTGCCACTGACCCTTCCAAAATTCAAGCTATGTTGGATTGGCCAACACCTGCAACAGTCAAAGAACTTAGAGGATTTCTGGGACTAACTGGTTATTACAGGAAGTTCATCAAAAATTATGGCATCATCAGTAGGCCTCTATCTGATCTATTAAAGAAAAATACATTTATTTGGTCTCTTGATAGTGATTCTGCATTTGAGAAACTAAAGAAGGCTATGACTGATGCCCCTGTATTGGCTTTACCTGATTTTGAGGTGCCTTTTGAAATTGAAACTGATGCTTCAGATAGTGGCATTGGAGCTATCTTATCTCAGAATTCCCATCCCATCGCATTCATAAGTAAAGCTTTGTCTGAAAAACACAAGGCTTTGTCTACATATGAGAAGGAATTACTTGCTGTAATTTTTGCTATTGAGAAATGGAGACCTTACTTGGTTGGAAGGAAGTTCTTGATTAAGACGGATCATTTCAGCCTTAAATACTTATTGGACCAGCGCATCACTACACCCTTTCAGAGTAAGTGCCTGCCAAAATTGTTTGGATTGGATTTTGAAATCTTATACAGACAAGGTAAGGATAATTCTGCAGCAGATGCTTTATCTAGAGTCCATGGTGCTGAATTGAATTCTCTTTTAATATCTCAAGTAAGGACTGACCTGTTCGATCGAGTTAAGGCCAGTTGGTCCATTCCTGAATTTGTCCATGTTGTGGAGGAAGCCAAGACCAATCCTGCTGGGTCCAAGAAAATTATTTGGCAGCAGGAATCTTTGTTGAGAAAGAACAGACTAGTAGTGGGTCCTGATATTACCTTGAAGAATGATATATGCTCCTTGTTCCATGATTCTTCCTTGGGGGCCATTCTGGAGTTCATGCCACCTATAAAAGAATTTCCCAGCTATTCTACTGGAAAAACATGAAGAAAGTTATTAGACACTGGATAAGGCATTGTGTTACTTGTCAACAAAATAAATCTATTCATAGAGCACCTGCTGGACTTCTTCAACCATTGCCTATACCAGATGCTATATGGACTAATATCTCAATGGATTTCATTGACGGTTTGCCTAAATCTAAAGGAAAGGATACTATTTTGGTGGTGGTTGACAGGTTGAGCAAATATGCTCATTTTCTCTTGTTGGCTCATCCTTATAAAGCTTCTGATGTGGCACAGATTTATTTTCACAACGTTTTCAAACTTCATGGAAATCCTAAATCAATTGTTAGTGACAGGGACAAAATCTTTATCAGCCATTTCTGGAAAGAGCTTTTCAAACTTCAGAAAGTGGATTTATTACTGTCTACAGCCTATCATCCCCAAACTGATGGACAAACTGAGGTTGTAAACAAATGTCTAGAGACCTATCTGAGGTGTATGACTGGAGAGAAACCTACAGATTGGGCTAAGTGGGTACCTTTGGCAGAGTGGTGGTATAACACCAGTTTCCATTCTTCCACTGGTACTACTCCGTATGAAGTTGTCTATGGACAACCTCCTCAGGTGCACTTGCCTTATGTCCATGGTGACAGCCCTGTTGCTCATGTGGATAGGAGTCTGCAAGCTAGAGAAGATTGCATCAGTATGTTAAAATTTCACTTGAAGAGGGCTCAAGACAGAATGAAGAGTCAATGTGACAAGCATAGGACTGATTCTCAATTTGCCATCGGAGATCTTGTCTATGTTAAGCTACAACCCTATCGTCAACAATCTGTCGTGCTCAGGAATTCTCAAAAGTTATCAGCTAAATACTTTGGTCATTTCCCTATTATTGCTAGAATTGGTGAGGTGGCCTACAAGCTCCAATTACCTGCTCATTCCAGGATTCATCCTGTCTTCCATATATCTCAACTAAAGAGGCATCATGGTCCGGCACCTCTCTCCAGTTCCTTGCAGGCCATTGATGCCAATTTGCAGATAAGCCCTGTTCCTGTTGCAATCATTGATAGGAAATTAGCTAAGAAAGGAAATGTTGCTGCTGTATATTTTCTTGTTCATTGGTCAGATGGCTCGGAGGAGGATGCTACCTGGGAGTGGTCGGAAGATTTCAGGCGCCGCTTCCCTGACTTCCCAATCGACGCTGGTGGCGATAGTGCAGCGGGCCAAAGCTTGAGGGCAAGCTTACTCTCAAGGGGGGTGGAGTGCAGCGGGCCAAAGCTTGGGCCGAAGCTTGGGCCTGAGCGAGCGCAATTGAACCAGAGCGTGAAGCGTGCGGAGCTGAGCTATGCTGGAGTGAAGGAGATGAAGACTGAAGGTGGAGCTGGACGCGGGAAGGAACGCGTGGTCAATTGAGTTTGAATAGTATAAATAGACTGAATGAAATGTAATTGACCAGACTTGTAATTTGAACTTTGTACCTCTCATTTCAATCCAATAAAATCTACAGCTTCGTCCGGATCTTCGATCCCTGCGAGCTCTTCTGTAATTGATCTCCGTCGTCATCGACCTAGGTCTGTTGCATTGAGATAACAAATTCTCATTGTCGCTCGCCAGATCCCGCACTGCTAATCGCTTCCTTTGACTATAGACAGCTGCTTTGTTGGATTGAAATTGCCCCAAATCCGTTCCACTTCGTTCCGATACTGGAGTCCGGTTTTATAACAACCGGATTTCTTAGAAAAAGTCGATAGGGCATGCGACTGGGTCTTGAATTCGGATGATTTAGTTAGATTAATTGGAATTTGTAACCAATCCGGTTTTAGAATAACCGGATTGTATAGAATTCGTGTTTTTATGGAATCCGGGTTTAGCAAGCCCGGAATCATTCATAAGTGGGGCATTTGAAAAATAGTTTTCATAAATGAGGTATTTGAGAAATTTGATTTTCAAAGTGGGGCATATCTAAAAATTTCTCTAAAACTCCTAAAAGTCTATTCTGCCCTTAATTGTATATATCCTGCCATCCTGGTAATATTAAAGAAAAGTAGGAAAGTAACACCACGCATATTCTGATATTCTTGTAGTCCATTAAATACATGACTTTCGATTGCTATTCATAGAGTTTTAAAATGAATTTTTTGTCGAAAATAACTCATCAAATAGGTCAATTTGAACAAAATTACCCCTCCATTTTATAAAAAAATGAACCACCTTTCAGTTCATATTTTATCTAGTGTAGCCACCCTGTTTCGTTACTTATTAAGTTTAACTGTTAACTATGTTAACCACCCAATAATCCATAGTTAAATAACTAAATAACCCCTAATTAACCTCTTAATTAAATCACACAAATATCCCTAAATAAAAAAAATTATATTGGATTTTAAGGGTTAATTGAATACATTAATTATAAATATTATATTATTTACTGATGGTTTGTGGTTAGTTTAATTTATGTGTTATTTTTGTTCAAGGGTCAGTTAAGTTTAGCTTAGGGGTTATTTTAGTTAAATGGTTAATTTAGTTTAATATTAACTATTTATAAAATCAATCCTTTAACTAACTTATCCCTAAGATAGACTAATCACAAACTAAATAAAATAATCCTAATTAATTATTTGTAGAAGTGGTGGTGGTCTATTGGTTATGTTTGCTCTTGGTTGACGCATCATTTCTCACGATTTTGTGAGAAGTGTGCCACTATAAAAAATCCTAATTAAATATTTAACCGACTTTAAAATTAAATTAACTCTTCGCCTAAGAAACGAAATAGTAACGGAGTGGCTACACTAAATAAAATATGAATTGAAGGATGGTTAACTTTAAAAAGTTGGACGGATGGTTTTGTTCAGATTGACCTATTAGATGGATGGTTTTCAGCAAAAAAATTTAAAAATTTATGTCTATTAATTTTAAAAATTAAAATCAACTAATTGTTCAATTCAAAAAACTGTGCATTTAAATGTATATAATCATCTAGAGTTGGGATCTAGAGAGACATGCAAATTTTTTCAGACATAGGAACATAATCTAGGTTGTTAATTTGATTAATTCGACGATTGAGATTAGAATTGGTTTTTAATTAATTGGGCGGTTAAAATTTGCAAAATAACACGGGCGGTTGGCGATGAACGGTTACCAGTATCAACATTTGGATTGATACATTAGTACAGATTATGTTTCTACAGCGCTTGTTATTAAGCGCTGTAAAAAAATTCAATTATTAACACGCTTTAAACTGAAAGCGCTAATAAATACATTTAACACAGCGCTTATAAGAAAACGCTGTATAAATTTACAACAGCGCTTTTATAATTAAGCGCTGTAAATACAATTTACAACAGCGCTTTTGGAAAAGCGTTGTTAATAATACAAATTAAAACGGGGCGTTTAACTAGTAGCGATGTGTGTTATTTACAACAGCGCTTATCTTTTAAGCGCTGTTGTAAATATATTTATTACAGCGTTTTTCTAAAAAGCGCTGTCTTAAATATGTTTACTACAGCGCTCTTAATAAAAAGCGCTGTTATATATTGTTTTAACCCTAGTAATTTTACGACTTCAAAGTTTTACTACACTCAGATCCCGCTTTACGCCGTCGTCAAATCTCTCCGTCTAGCTCCGAATTTCCGACTTAGCTAAGTTTCAAACCCTAAACTCACTTTAGCTCCGACTCAGCTTTTCCAATTTTAGCTCCGTTCACTTCAAGGCGTCGTCCAAACTTGCTCCGTACCCTAAACGAACGGTAATCCTCTTCTCATCTCTGTTTCAAAATTCCACTTAGCTACGTTTTAATGTTTGTGTAATTTGTTTTCTGTTGTATTAATCTACTTGTATACTGTTTTTGTGTTTGATCATGTATAATTTTGTTAAATATGTAGAAATGGAGAATTTGCATATCACAAATGATAACAGTAATAACGCGGGAGAGTGTTCCGCGCCATCTAAGAGAGGCAAGAGGGGGCCTACATATTTGACCAAATTTTGTAAGGAGAGAAGTACATCAAATACTTTATCCACTATGAGTTTACCGATAAAGGACTTCCAACGGGTCCTAATAAATCAATTGGAGAAGTGCACTTGTTTGGCGGCTAGAACACGTGTTCCAATTACTTATCAAAATTGGAGGCATGTGCCTGCAGAGTTGAAGAACCTAGTGTGGAGCGATATGAAGGTAATAAAAAATGTTATTTTTATTCTTTTATGTTCATGTTTAAAGTGATTATTGTATTAATTTTATTTTAATATGCAATATGTTTGAAATGATTTGTTTTTTACTTGTTTTTACAGGCAAAATTTAATGTGTCGGATGATCACAAGTCTCAAGAGCTGAGACAAGCTGGAATCTCTTGGAGAAATTTCAAGACAACTCTTACCAAAGATTACATCAAGGGTAGGAAGAACGAAGAGGATCCCACTCTTATTTATCAATTCATTACTCCGGATCAGTGGGCGGAGTTTGTGGCTGGGAGGAGAAGCGAAGAATTTGAGGAGGAGGGGATGAGAGCTGAAAGAGCGCGCCTCAACAAGTATCATCATGCTACTTCTCGAGGCGGATATAGCCGTGCTGAAGAACTCCTGATAAAGGAGAAAGCTGATGCACTTCAGGCTACTGGATTGCGATGACTGTGATGTAGGAGCATTACAGTCGAGAGACATGAAGTGTGGAAGAGAGCCCATCAAACAAAAACGGGTGGTTATGTGAACGAGACTGCAGAAACTATTGCTGCAAAAATTGTAAGTCTTCTTTAGTCTATTTAATTACATGGTTGATATTTTAGAAGGATATTTATTGTAATAATATTTATTTATCTTTCTGTAGGTGAGGCAGAGGAGGAGGCATCTGCTGGACATTTCGTTTCACAAGGGCGGAATGATTCTTACTCAGGCGATTGGAAAACCTGAGTATCCAGGACGTACTCGAGGGGTCGGGATGGCGGTGGGCTGGAAAAAAGTATTTCCCAAAGGTTCGACTTCTACGAAAGGTAGCACAAATGTTGTGCAGCAACCTAGGGGAGTCGACATTAGCTCATCTCAGCCGCAGATCCCATCGCCTGAAGATGATATTTTCTCCACAATCCCTGAGGTATATTAAACTTATTAAATTAGATAAAATACAAAATTTTGGTAACTGATATATACTTTTATTTACTTGATGTAGACGGGTTTAAAATGTGCTTTCTTCATTGATGATGGCTCTCGAACCATGGTTGCATATGGTCTTGTGTTGCCTGGGAGAATCGTGCAGTATAGGCTGATTGATGATCATGAAGTGAAGGCATCATTGCATTATGCAATCGACCCTAATCAGCCGATCCCGCATCCTTTGGCGCAGTTTAACACTGTAAGGGATGCGGTGAATGCAGTTGTACCATGGCCTAAGTCATTGGTTGAAGTTAACAGAAAGGTACATCAATATATTTACTTCATTTATCTTTAATAATATAAATTATACCTTTAAACCTTAATTTACAATCGTCATACTTTGTTTTCAGGCATACAATGATTACAAATATGGATTTATGCAATCAAGTATTCATGAACCTGAGTTTGCACACTTGGGAACACATTGTCAGATGCTTTATCATCGTGCAAATCAGCTAGAAGTCGCAATATCTATCTTTATACCAAGTGAAGTCTATGGTGATGATGTATGGGCTCACTTGTATAAGGAAGATATTGTTGAAGTTTTACAGTTGGAAAAGATTGGAGATACGGCGCTTGAGTTGTATATTAGGTATTACTTTCATTCATCATGCAATATTATCTGCAATTAATTGAATTTCAGTACTATTTCTAATTTAAATCGTTTCACTTATCTTTACAATGAGTTTAGACGCTTCGGATTCAAATTTGGGTTTGTTAGACCGTCGTTGATAGAGTGTAGTTGTACGCTACTTTAAGTCCTTTACATTGCTCATATTCTAACATATTTCAGTATAAGATTACGCTTTTTGGTGTAGTTTTGTATCTCAGGTGTAAAAGATGAGTTAGAACGAAAACACAACAAGAAGGCTGATTTCCAGAACAAAAGACAACAACTTGACAAACAAGGACAGAAGACCACTAGCGCGCGAGCACTATGGCGCGCGAGTTTGGGTCGCGCAGAAGACAGCAAAACGGTGACGTCAGCAGAAAGCGAGATATTTGGAACGATGACGTCATCACGCGCTAAAAATATTTCTAAGTTCAGTTTTTGGAGATTTAATATTTCCTAAGCTGATTCTTAGAGATATAGATGATTTCCTACAGATATTCTTGCCTAAATATTCGTGGAAACCCTAAAAGGCAAGGCTATAAATATCAAGCTTGATGGGAATCACAAGAGAGAGATTTTTACACACACGCATACTTAGAGAGCAGAACTCCGACGCGCGCAAGCTGTCACGCGAGCCTGATGACGCACCATACAGATTTGTCTTGTTATTTTAGTTGTCATTTAATTATTCTTGAGATGTATTCATTCAGCATGAGTAGCTAAACTCACTGAACTCGGTTTGGATTTTGATCTATGAATAATATGTTTTGAGGTCTTGTTCTTAATTTACATGATAAGTTTAGTATTATTATTCCAAACTCAATTGCATGATAATTAGGTTAGACAATTAAGCGAAGCCTTGCACCGCAGACTTAGTTGTAGAATCTATTATCTATAGTTAAACTATCAGAGGTACGTGACTGTGAATGATAGGAGTAACACTAGAATAGGCAGTAGCTACCTTGACCGGATTCGTTATTGACTAGACTAGGTTGAGTAATAATATCATACAGACTTTGACCGGAATGTATGTGTAGGTTATTAAGCTGTGACAGGACCTTAATCTACGTGGACAATTATATCATGTACCATTAGTGACCGAGGATAAACATAGAATTCATAGTGAAGAATCTGAACCGGGCTCATCTCTTGCGTATTTAATTACACCTTCTATACTAGCTTTCTGTGTGTGCGCCAGTTACACTTGCGCAGCAGTTTTCTTTCTTTTAATTGTTTACTCACGCACAACCCCAATTCTTAGTTTGTAGATTGAGAAGAGACTTCCACCGTTCCCTGTGGATTCGACCCCAGCTTGCCGATACTATACTAGTAAGGAGAGTAGGGATAAATTTGCAGCACTCAACGACGTGCTCGTCAGTCGTCCACGACAAGCATTCGAGACATGAACTCAAGAGTTTCTATTTTGACGTCTCGGTTGACAATCCTGATAGCTCATCCTTCTTTTGCTATTTTCTACCATATTGTGATCCACAAGAGTAAGTATTCAACTAAATTTTGTAGTTAATAGTTTTTAGTTAATTTTATGATTTAAATCATGTTTTAAATCATGTTCTTGAAGGAGTCATTGGATGTTGTGTGTGCTTTTTCCAAGACAAAATTTGGTATATTGGCTAGATCCAATGGCTGGCATGGTTCGATCAGATGTTTGGCGATTAATTTAAAAGTAAGTATCAAATATTAAATTATTAGTTTTTATTTTAATGTTTATACTTCAAAATGTCAGTAAACATTTTTTGTGTTTTGAAATTTAGGAGTTTTACCAACATTCAAAATATGAATGGATCCTCTTCACAATCTAGATCGACTACATGGATAACAGTCGAGGTAATTAATTTAATTTCTAGCATATTTTTACAATTACAATTGGGATAAAATATACTAACATCATGTGTTTTTATGTTTGTAGTGTCCACGACAACCAGAGAAGACGAACTTATGTGGTTATTATTGCATACGATACGTTCGAGATATCATTAAGTACGTCCAAGAAAATAATGGACAGCTTCATGATAATTTTAGTGATGTAAGTTTCATTTTTTCGTAGTCTTTTTAAAAATATATAAAATTTACATTAATATAAAATGTGTTTTGATGTGGAAATAGGTGTTTCCAAATGGACGGGAAAGTTACCCGTCTTTCTATGAATGAAGTAAGAGACGAATTCTCTTATTACATTCTTGATTGTCCTGCTCAAGAATATCAATGGAATTGATGAGGTAATTTATATAATTATAGAAAATAATTGATTCAATGAATAATGTACGTGTTGTGACAAGTTTTCTAACTTGTGTAATTTTTTTGTAGGTTTAACATGAGAAAGAAGATATGGATAATCAGTATTTTGTGGCTTTTTCATGTTATAACTTTTGTTCATCAATATGAGTTGATTTTAGTAGCTTTTGATTAGATGATGTCATTGTGGAATTGTTGGAAAATATTGTATATTTTGTGTATGATGTATGAAATGTGATGTTGATCTTTTAATTTGTGATATGTGGGAATGAAAACTGAATGATCATCTTTCAAACCTGTGAAGTAAACAATGGTCAGTTTTTTTGCAGGTTTGGTTTTCTGACAACAAAACTCAAGCCTGAAAAATATTGCAAATTTACAACAGCGCTTATTTTTAAATGCGCTGTGAAAACAACTTTTTACAGCGCTTTATATAACAAGCGCTGTAATAAATGAATTTTAACAGCGCTTAATAGATTAAGCGCTGTTAAAAATGTTACTCCGATTGAATTTTTTGTTTGCTTTATACAACGCTTTTTAAAAGAAGCGCTGTTAAATATCCGTATATTACAGCGCTGTTAATTTTAGGCGCTGTTAAAAGTTTCAGATCTACTTTTTAAGTTTTACCCTACTTCGTTTCTTTTGTTTCGCGCACTCACAGT
>QZGG01001207.1:0-74878 GCA_006409495.1 Sedum album
GAGTAAAAAGTAGAATGTGTGGTTGAGAATAAAGGAAAGTGGACAAACTTAAGGGGACACCCAAAATGGAAAGTGGACAAACATTATGGGACAGAGAGAGTATTTTACTAAGTTAGTGAATGAAACATGCTACTATTTACTAGTACTAACAAAAGGAAGATTCGTTCAGTACTTCAAATTATTTAATGAGTGCACAATGACTACTTTTTTGTGGACAAAAATGATGAATGATGTTTTGTCTCTTTAATGATGAATAGTGTTTATCTTGATCAATAGTGAAAAGGTTGAAGTAGGGTTTTAGCTATAATTCTTGTATGGATCATAAATATAAAGAGGTGGTTGTTATGTATATGTTACCCAGCTTGGAAACATGGTACTTCATGGCACTAATACTCTTTGCTGGCTACTTGAAGAATGCTGAGGTTTCTGTGGATGCTTTATCCATTTGGTAATTTCCTTAATAATATATACTACTTGTTTCATTTTTGAGATCTGTTTTTAAAATGCATTTAATGTGTTTTTATTTTGGCAGCACGAATATAGTAGGGTGGGCTGTGATGATAGCCATGGGAAGCAATGCGGCCGTAAGGTAAATTTTCATTCAATTAATGTTTCAACTATATGCATATTTTCTTGGGTTAATGGTGAGAGAATTATTATTATTATTATTGGATGTATGCAGTGTTAGGGTCTCAAACGAGCTCGGGGCTGCACATCCACGCACAGCCAAACTTGCGGTAGTGGCAGCTGTGGTGAGCTCAACACTGATAAGTCTTGTACTGTTTGTGATCCTTATGGCAACCAAAGATGAGTATCCATCGTTGTTTACAAATAGTAGTGATGTTAGAATAATAGTTTCCAAGCTCACTCCGTTGCTGGCTACTTGCATAGTCATCAACAGCATTCAGCCAGTTCTTTCAGGTAAATAAGAAACTACTAATTTAAGACATGTCTGCTATGTATATAAATATGTGATTCAAATGATATCAGAGTTACATGTACTTTTTATAGGAGTTGCAGTTGGAGCGGGATGGCAAGGTCTGGTGGCCTATGTGAACATCGCTTGCTATTACATTTTTGGTGTTCCTTTAGGGCTCCTCTTGGGTTACAAGTTTGATATGGGCGTTGAGGTCTTCTATTAAATATAATCTATTAACATGTCATTTACATTCAGAGGTAAACATAGGTTTCTATAACTAAAAGATTTTGTAATTTTTACAGGGTATTTGGCTAGGAATGATGTCCGGAACATTTGCTCAGACATGCATCCTATTCGGCTTAGTTTATAAAACCAACTGGAATAAAGAGGTATCCTCTCAGATTCTTCTTATTTAATTATATGCTTGATGATTTGTGAAGTTGAAATCTGACATGAAATGTTATGTTACAGGCTTCTATGGCTAATGAACGTATAAAGAAGTGGGGTGGATCATAAAACAAAAGTAGAAAACAAAACAGAGCAGCAAACAAGGGGAGATGATGATGATGAGGAATAAGGTTTCATGATACAACCAATACTATTGATATCTGAGAGGTACACATTGGGTTTTCATACTCGACTAGCCCATAATGTAGACGAAACTCAAAGCCCAACTACTAATGGACTATCCGATTCAACTAAGTCGCGGCCCGTTTCAACGCAAACTAGTGCTTATGACGCAGGAGGAATATTTAATTACATAAGGCTCATTTAAACTTTAATAAAGTATTCAATTCTTCAACACTTGAAAACTCGATCAAACATTACAATATCTACGCGTCAAAAATATTCAATTCGTCAATACTTAAAAGCACAAACCTTCCGCAACTTTATATATAAACATGTTAAAAGTACTTTCCACCTACTAGTTTTTTTAAATGTAGAGAATTTTTAAAGCATATGCTGCTTTTGCTTGGCATGGAGAAATTTCAAGAAGATGAGTTTGAGGAGTAAGTATATATTCTTTTACGACATGCATGTTTTTCTTGATTATTCTCTACAATTTCCTAGAATAAGTTCTAGAATGCGACATATTGTAATTGAAAACATTCAAATTTGATGCAATCCTTAAAAAGATAGACACGTTTGCAATGGAATAAATATGTGATCTAAGTAAAGGTTCCTTGGCTTTTCCAAGTCTCGTTTAGTGTTAATTATATGAACCTTAGCTTCAACCAAGCAACAGTCGCTCTTCATTTTTATAATAAATATAAGAAATTTTCCTAAGTTAAAGATTTCAAGATCGGGAATTTTCCATTTCCATCATGCGTGGAATATATGATCGGCCAGTATTTTGATCGATTATTCGCTTCATATCTTAAGAACTTTGTATCGCTCTTCGAATTATTGTTGTTATTTGACCCATTTATTTGCTGTGAAGAGTTGATAAATCAGACTATATGATTTGCTGTAATATGGATGAAAAATGGTTCAAATGAGTGAAGAATTCAGCAGAATTACAATCTGGACAGCTTGACCTCGGTGGATTCTAAAGATTGTACAGAACGCATATGAAGTCCAAATTATACAAGCTACATACCATTGGAAAGCAGATTCAATTATCTACAACTCTCTAGTTTACATCAAAGTCAGATTCTGAAGTTTAAAGGGTCAAATATGCGTTCAAAGTTGAGGTTGCAGTCACCTCGGGTCAGACCAGTCCAATCCGAGGCACCAGACCTATCAATTCCCCACGGACTCGGTTAGGTCTGGACTGTCCCGAGGCATCAGAGGCATTCTTGCCTGCCAAAGAGGTCTGGTCGGTCTGTTAGGTCCGGTCTATCCCGAGGCACCCGACCTTCTTTTAACCTACACTATAAAAACATATTTTTGGGAATTTCAAAAAGGGGAGGCAGATTTTACGAAGAAAGAGGGCAGAGATTCTAAGAGAAGAAGACATTCTCCACGCATGTAAAAGATCCAAAGGTGTATTAGATTTGATTTTCTTTAGCTTTAACATTGTGTAATTGTCTTTGGATTTCAATATATCATCGTTGGATTTCTTTACAATGGATTGTGAGTAGTCTCTTGTTTCAAGGTCTAATGGACCTTGTTTAATGTATTCAAAACTCTTGTATCAGTTTAGATGAGAGTTGGAATGATTTGTTAGATGATTTGTGTTCTTACTCATATTTTAATAGCGATGCATACTAGGTGTTTGATAAAATGCTTGTATGAAGATAACTTGCTCTAGGTTTTCATATCGGAAGATAGGGATTTAGAGTAATCATTGAGTAAGGCTATCTAATTATTTAGTGACTACGGAAGTAGCATTAGAGATTAGAGAAGTAGGCTTTTGATTTATCCGAGCTTTCACATTAATCACCATAACGGAAGTTCGTGATTAATGTGATTGTATCGAGCAAGTCAACAAATCGGAAGAGTGAGACTTGAATTTATGAAATCAATATTCAAACTTGGCGAAATCTTGTTTTGAGTTGCGATTTAATAGTCGACTCCGAATCATTAGACATTTCATCATATTACTCTTATGATCATTATTTTGATGCATTAGACTAGGAAAGTTGGACTTTGAAATCTTCTTTATTGGATTGTATCTACTTTGAATACTCGTACTATCTATCCTCCCAAAAACAAAACAAATATATATTGATTTTGAGTTAGCTAGATTAAAGCTAAATCTTATATAGTGCACAAGTTTAAGTTTGCTCCTTGGACGACCCGAATACTTCGGTTTATAAATTATTTTTGAATTGCATTTGGAATCTCTTAGTCACTGACTTTGAGGTACAAAAATACGCAACGTCAAAATGGCGCCGTTGCCGGGGAGCAACGAGTTAACTTGTCATTAGTTAGGTTTAGTGATTCGTTTAGACTACTCATTTACTTTTTGTATATATTTTTCACACTTGTGCTTTCACGGGTTTGTTGTTTTTGATCATTTCAGGATCCATAGAATTCAGATTTGGTCAACATCTACAAACAAAATCTCTTGATTGCTTATGTCTAACTACTTCTATGATGAGTATGGATATCCACAAGTACCAAATTATTATGAAGAAGAGTGTGTATGGGGGAACAATGCTATGATCCGCCACAATATTACATGCCATATCAGTATGAGGAGCCCGTTGTTAATGATTCAGTTATGGACATGTGTCTAAAGCTTCTCGAGATGCAAGATAAAATGTTCATCAGACTTGATGAGATGGAGGAGAACAATCGAAGGATGCTCTCAATTTTATCTTCAAACAAGAATGAAGAAGAAGAATGCATAGAGGAGAACTTGGATTCAGAAATGGATATACATCAAGTTTCAAGCGAGTCTCCAAAACACGAGGATGCCTTTCATGAAGAATTTAGAAAATGCTTGGTTTGGATGTTGAGATTCTTCTTCTCTATCAACGGGTGATGATATGGATGATTCGGGTGAAGAAATACAAGTTGAAATCAGTGAGCCTCCTAAACATCATGAATATGGTGACTTGGTTGAGATATTCAAAGACTCGTCTCTAGAGAAACCTTGCATAGAAGTGGACACAAGTACAAAGGAGTACCTTGGAGAATGGATCCAGAGATATTAGTTGAAAACAATGATGAAGGCGTGTCATTAAGCCAAATGGTAGTCTTGAGGACCCTTTCTTATCTTCTCAACCTCAAGACAAATTTCAAAGCTTCCTACCATTCATTGCCAAATCATATGGAAGAAGCTTTGTCGATCCCTTCGCTTCAAAGGAGGACACATTCATAAAGGGATCAAAGTTTCAAAGATATGTCCATTGTAGACTTGATGGACGAAAGTTCAAATGGGATTTGAAGGTGGATTGATCCTCAAGCATTCAAGGCCCCGTGAGAAGGGATCCTAGCAAAGGACTTCTCACGTGTGATTCTTTGGGGCGCTTTGCTGATCTCTCTGTAAGTATTCTTTTTTTAATAAAGTTAATTGCATAAGTGTTGACATGATGATTATTGTGCATATCTCTGGTTGGTTGATATAGTATGCTTAGGGACTAAGCATCATCTTAAGTGTGAAGTGGTGTGTCACAATAACTCATCATGTCATTGCTTTGTTTGCATTCATGCATTGCATCATAGTAGAGTAGTGTCATGTGTCATATCAAGTGAGGTTGGTTTATGAGGTAATGTATATTCTTAGGTTTGTTGATCTTGAGATGAATTGTTTCTGCTTGGTTTAAGCTTGTTTCCTATTGAGAATTGTATTGGTGTCATCTCCATTGCTTGTCCCTGCGTGTGTTTGTTCTAGACTTTATCTCTAAGTGGTTCTATTATTGAAACTCTTCTATGAAATTAAGCTTTCTTGCTCGGTAAACTCTAAGTGGTTATCGCACTCGTATTTCTTGCTGAACTAAAGCTTTTTGTCATTCATTCATCTTTACCCTTGATTCATGGTCAAGCTCTAAGTGTGAAGTGAAAAAAAAAAAAAAGTTACAGATACCGGGGATTAGGAAGAAAAGTTCCTCCTCGAAAGTATCTGTAATAGCCGAAGGCTTAATTTCTTAGAGCTTGGTTGTGAATCATTGCATCTTTATAATGAATGACATTGAGAAATAAGTTTGCAAGTTGATATGAGTATGCGTGATTAAAAAACATGTTATGTTCAAACGAGTACCGAGCATTTGAGTTTAGTTTTGTAGAAGTGTGTCAAACTCCTCTTCTCTTATGCTTTTAATCTATGAGTTATAAACTTGAGAATGAGTTTAAATAACACAAGCTTTTGTACTACCCACTTTGGTAGCATAAGTGAGTTATAGACAAGACAAATTGTGAACCATTTAGGAGATGTAAGTGATAGATGCAGACATAGTGTTGTGACGACGTTGGATGATTTTACCATGCTTTTCTCGTAGTGAACTTGCTCTAACTTTGCAGAATCAATGATTTTCTTGATTGATGATCCGAGGATATGTATTTACTCTCATTGATTACAAACCTTATCAAGCTTGATTATTACAAATATCATCATGCATACATGTAGGTTAGTTGCATCGGGATTTGTGGGTATTCCCTTTTCTGAAAACCCTCACGAGACTATAACTCGTCCACTAGGGTAGCCTAGGGGTTTAAAGGCTTGGTGCATGTGCTAAATGTACCCGTGATTCCTACGAAAATGAGTTAGTTTTGCATCTAGGTTAGGATAACCTTGGATCTTTTTATAATGCTTGCATGAGAATTGTCTTACTATATCCTTCACCATTGAACTCTTCATGTGTGCTTAATGTTTGTTCGAGGACGAACAAATTCTAAGTGTGAAGTATTTTGATCGGCCGATATTTTGATCGATTATTCGCTTCATATCTTAAGAACTTTGTATCGTTCTTCGAATTATTATTGTTATTTGACCCATTTATTTGCTGTGAAGAGTTGATTTATCAGAATATATGATTTGCTGCAATATGGATGAAAAATGGTTCAAATAAGTGAAGAATTCAGCAGAATTACAATCTGGACAGCTTGACCTCCGTGCCTTCTACAGCTTGTACAGAACTCATATGAAGTCCAAATGAAACAAGCTATATACCATTGAAAAGCTGATTCAATTATCTACAACTCTCTAGTTTACATCAAAGTCAGATTCTAAGTTTAAAGGGTCAAATATGCGTTCAAAGTTGAGGCTGCAGTCACCTCGGGTCAGACCAGACCCACCCGAGGCACCAGACCTATCAATTCCCCACGGACTCGGTTTGGTCTGGACTGTCCCGAGGCATCAGAGGCATTCTTGCCTGCCAAGAGGTCTGGTCGGTCGGTCGTCTTCCGAGGCACCCGACCCTCTTTTAACCTACACTATAAAAACATATTTTTGGAATTTCAAAGGGAGGCAGATTTTACGAAGAAAGAGGCAAGATTCAAAGAGAAGAAGACATTCTCCACGCATGTAAAAGATCCAAAGGTGTATTAGATTTGATTTTCTTAGCTTTAACATTGTGTAATTGTCTTTGGATTTCAATATATCATCGTTGGATTTCTTTACAATGGATTGTGAGTAGTCTCTTGTTTCAAGGTCTAATGGACCTTGTTTGATGTATTCAAAACTTTGTATCAGTTTAGATGAGATGATTTGTTAGATGATTTGTGTTCTTACTCATATTTTAATAGCGATGCATACTAGGTGTTTGATAAAATGCTTGTATGAACATAACTTGCTCTAGGTTTCATATCGGAAGATAGGGATTTAGAGTAATCATTGAGTAAGGCTATCTAATTTTAGTGACTACGGAAGTAGCATTAGAGATTAGAAGAGTAGGCTTTTGATTTATCCGAGCTTTCACATTAATCACCATAACGGAAGTTCGTGATTAATGTGATTGTATCGAGCAAGTCAACAAATCGGAAGAGTGAGACTTGAATTTATGAAATCAATATTCAAACTTGGCGAAATCTTGTTTTGAGTTGATTTAATAGTCGACTCCGAATCATTAGACATTTCATCATATTACTCTTATGATCATTTTTTGATGCATTAGACTAGGAAAGTTGGACTTTGAAATCTTCTTTATTGGATTGTATCTACTTTGAATACTCGTATCATCTATCCTCCCAAAAACAAAACAAATATATATTGATTTTCGATGTAGCTAGATTAAAGTAAATCTTATATAGTGCACAAGTTTAAGTTTGCTCCTTGGACGACCCGAATACTTCGGTTTATAAATTATTTTTGAATTGCATTTGGAATCTCTTAGTCACTGACTTTGAGGTACAAAAATACGCAACGTCAATATATTTTCCAACTCGAGCGGGAAGAGATTCTCACAATGTGATACGTAATAGCTAAAATGTGCTAACAGAGTATTGTCAATATAGGTATAATGAACTTGTCAACAAAATGAGTGAGATTTAGAAGACTGGGAACTTGGTCCACACCTGCTGCTCAAGACTTTGAAAAATATGCCCTCCCTCACTTAGCATCAAATGCTATTTTCTTGACTGGTTCTCACTCAATGAACCATCCCTAAAAGATTCGATACAGATGCTTTTATTATTACCGGACTTATTATTTTGTTCCGTATTCTGTTCACATTTTTTCTTAAAATTCATGGCTAAATGTGAACTCAATTTAATACAAAATTCTCACTCAATCCAAGTATACATATTTTAGGTCTTTCTAATGAGCCTCCCATAATATTAAGCAGCTATCTTCTCACACGAATCTTTGATATGCGTATCGAAATTCATTCGTTGCATTAAATACAAGGAAATTAGAAAAGGATAGTTGAGTAACGTATACATAACCATGTAATTTATTTGCTCAATCATTAGCTATCTAACAACCTCGTTACATCAAGATATTATGTTTCATATTTGTCCAAAAAGAAAGATATTGTGTCTCATAAGTAGCTGGCGTTACGTTTCATTTAACAAAATTATAAAACAGCTCGATTGTGACCTTAATTCATTTCATGTAACCCAAATATGCAAATGCATGCAGTTCTACGTTGTTATCAAACATAGATACATAGTCAAATGTTATGTATCTATACGTCGTAAACTGTTAGTTATTTTCATAAAAACTACAAAAGTTTTCAAAACAATTCGTTTAGATCTTTTAAAATTATAACACGCACAATAAGGAAAATAGAAAAGAGTTTTGAATGACATGTACCAAGATAACAAATTGATGAATGCCACAGGGGAATGCATAACTGGGGAAGTATCATGTGGAACCCCCTCTTTCCATGGATCCATGGATCCCCCTTCATCACTGTTGATTGCATTTTTTGTGTGCACCAGATTGTGCCACGTGTTTGCATTTTTGAAATGCACATGTGAGTTGCACATGACAAATGCACACGTGAGTTGCACAAGCTCATTAATGCGCTGGCACAATCTGGTGCGTCCAAAATGCAAACAGTAAATGCAATCAACGAATGCAAAGAGGGATCCATGAATCCATGAAAAGGTGGGGGTTCCACATGATACTTTCCCTGCATAACTCGATAAGTGACAATTTCATTCAGGCCCTCAGGGGTTAGTTGACGGACAACATCAGTAAAATTGGACCACACAAGTCGATATGAGCTACTTGTACTTGTGAGGTTGAAGACTTTGCCACCTCAAGAATGCATGGCTTCCATCATTCATTCTCATTCCGATCTTTACTAGTTGGAAATGATGTGTTCCTAAAATATCATAAATAGTTGGTGCTAAATATGTGAGCTCATACTCGACTACTTTCAATCTGACTCAAAAACACATACTTAAAATGTCTTTTTTCATGGTTTCGATATAAAGAAAACAGAAAACCGAATATCAAACGTATAACATGAAATCTACATCGAATAGAAGATCATTGAAATATAGAATAAAACCAACATATACCAAATGGAATGACCTAGAGCTTGGCCAACAAATAGACACGTGTGATTCGCACAATTACAAAATCTATGTTGAAACGAGGATTGATCCAACATGAATCCCAGCTGGAATATTCCTGTTTTGGGTGGTGCGTCTTCCTCACCCAATCTGCACTTGTCCTAATCATTCATCGCCACGTGGCATTCCACTGCCATCAAACATATCTTATTGCGGCTCCGGGCCTCCGGCCCAATTGACTTAATGTTGCTAATCAAACCATTTAATTGAACCGCTTCTTTTGTTTTTGTTGCAAGTTCACTTTGAACCGAACCGAACCGATATAAACAGCATTTGGGGTCCATATGAGAAATTGTGTGCATTATCTCCACGTCGAAAGATAAGAAGATACTCCCTCCGTCCTAATATGTTTGTCCACTTTGATTATTTTATACCTCACAAATAATCAAAAAGGTGGACAAACTTTGTGGGACGGAGGGAGTAGTATAAAAGTATGGATATGATAATGCATTAAATCTCATCATTCTTTTTCTGTAATAACAAATCATTTTTTTATAAATATAAATAAATCCAAAGAAAATAACAGGAAATGGCTATGGAAAAACCCTATTTAATTGCGGGGCCGAAAATAGTTGTATCGGATAACACTAAATGATGCAAGCACGAAAAAGTGTCACTCATGTGTTATCTCATGACCTTCACCCGACTTTTAGTCTTTTGGCCACATATCTCAACTTGAACCAATCTAAGATATGTCTTTTCTTTTCCAAACGCCATCATATTCTTGTTTGGTTGATTTCCAGAAAATGATTTTTATTTATTTTCAAGCTCGATAAATCCGGAAAGTTATGTCTAAGAAGAAACGAATTAATATGTTTAGAGGTATGGTTAATGAGTTAATAGATGGTTGGGGGATTCTGATGGAATATACTCCAATGCTAATGGCAGTTGAAATGGGCAACTGGGACGTAAGGCCGCTTCCATTCCAATTTCACGATTAAGTGGCCCCAAAGACGTCATACAGACCGCGATAGGCCCAACTGCCAACCCAACTTGACCTGCGATAACATTATGCGAATGACAAAACAGACCTCCGATTTAGACATGAAATATAGCATTAGATATTCGAGAGGATTTGAACAACGATCGACTGCAATCGAACACTTAATTTAATGTACAGCATTAATTTTGATTTGGTTAAAACATCATATTTCAAAACAGTTACTGCTAGATTTAGTAGTAGTGTTTACTCTCTGGAAATGATGTAGTATCACTTGATCACAAATTGTTGTTAGTAGCTTTGGACCTTAAATAGATTACGAAACGTGCAAAGAATCAACATTCTGGATTTGATTCTCAACAAGATCATAACTATAACTTTGATGAATTGTAAAAACAGTTACATTTAAATGTGACAAATTTATCTCAAAATAAAATCCAAGAAAATCAAATTAGATGCTGACTTTTCTCTCGCAGCCACATTAGAATACTTGGATTGGACCAAACCAACCAAGTACCTGAGAATTTGACAAATGGACGAAACTACCCTCAAATTTTACAAGGGAATCCTCCAAGTCTAATATAAATACATGAGCAAGCAAGTAATCAACGATCAGTTCGAAGAAAGAGAAGCAACGAAAAATACACACAAATTCCAACTTTCTCTGGAACTATCCAGCTTCACCGGAAACCCTAACTACCTTCCTCAATAATCAACCATGGTCGTCGCCGTCGCCTCCTCGACCGAAATCAACAACGGTAACATCAAGTTTCTCTGTAGCTACAACGGCAAAATCGTCCCTCGCTATCCTGACGGCAAGCTACGTTACCACGGCGGACACACTCGCGTCCTCTCCGTCCATCGCTCCGTCTCCTTCGCCGGTCAGTTCCGATTTCACTCCGTTTATTTAACTTCCGAATCCCTGTCGATTTTCGAGTGTGCGATATTGTTCGATTTTGATTTTGATTTTGAAGTTGATGTGATTTTGGTTTTGTGTAACAGAGTTGATGGTGAAGGTCAGGGAGCTGTGCGGAGACGCATCGATGAGCCTCCGGTGTCAGCTACCGACGGAGGATCTGGATGCGCTTGTGTCGATTACCTTCGACGAGGATCTGGCGAATCTGATAGAGGAGTATGAAAAGGCATCTGCAGCTGACGGATCGTTGTTGAAAATAAGAGCGTTTCTCTTTCCGAATAAGTCTGTTAAGAGGTGGCTTCGCCACCTTCAAACAGTCTCATCTCCCTCGTCTTCAACTTCGTCTCCATTCAGCTCAGTCATCACAGCGGATCCAGTCTCTGTATGAGATCGTCTAGATGCCCAGCTCCGGTGGCCAATCGGTGCTACCGGTTCTCGATTACCACTCCCATGTATCGACCTGGCTGCTATGAGAAGTCTTCCGGACGAATCTCGCCTTCAAATGGGTTACCATCAGATTCAGAGCTATGCTTCTGCAAGCAGCGGAGGCCATGCCTTCCTGGTTCACAATGGCAACCACTGGCAATAGAGCTTGCGATGAAAAAAAATGGAGATGGAAAGTTACATAAATAAAAATAGATATAAAATCTGGATACATGAAAAATGCAGTGAGTTGATGATTGGAATTTGAGCTAAGTTGAAGTTGGCTTTTGTGATGTAATGCACTCTAGAACCTGATGATAGATAAGGTTGATAGATGTGCGCTTCTCTATTTTGGTTGACTATCCGTATTAGCCAATTAATGAATTTCCCAGACTCCCATTTCCGTTTTTGATCCGCGCCCTTTTCATGATTCATTAGCCATCATCAGGCAGTGCATTCATTCATTTATAGGTGTTGTTACTCTCTCTGTATTGTGCTTGTGCCCATCCCTTTTTCTTTGTTCGTTGATTTGTGTGCAGTTTTTTTTTCAGGAGTATTATTGTTTTCTCCATTCTAAAACTGATAATTTGCTGTGTTTATAGGTTATCTCCGATGGGGCTCTGGAGAGCACTATGGCAGCTGCACCTGGTTAGGCTAGATTGGGCCGCAGTTGTTTCAATTGCAACTTGGTATTTGAGGTAATGATGGTTACAAAATTACCCTATTTCTGCAACTGCTAGATTTGATCTGTGTTAATATGTGACTGGAATCTGATTCTTGATTTAGTTATGCTTGTGCATTATTGGTGTCTGTTGGATTGGTAGGATATGGGATTTGCTGATATGCCAAATTGGAAGAGGTGTTTCTGTGTTTGATATTCTCTGGTATGGTTTGATTCCTTGAGTCAGTTTGCTTATCCTTAGCTGCAGCTTTGCCAGATACTGGTAGAAGCAGTCAAATTATGTAGACACCAAGAAAATGGATTTTGTAATTGCCTTGGTGTGTTGGTGCTTGGAAATTATTTAATGTAGGTGCAATCTAAGTATTGGAAGGCTGAAAATAGCAGTCAGTAAAAATGTAAAATAAAGAATTCCATTTTGACTTTTTTTTTGTTGATACAATGTAAAATAAAGAATTCCATTTTGACTTGATTATGCGTTATTTACGTGTGGCAAAAGAGAGATTTGATTTTTGGAAAGAAGTGCCATGAATGACACTCTAGCCAGCTATCAGTATAGAGAACATCATATTTATGTTTGGGTAAGAGTTGTAGTACAGGGGATGTTTTTGTTTAGTAATGAGTTAAATGTGCAGGAGGCTCTGGTGATGAAAGTAGGCATTGCCATTAGGCCCTGGGCCGAAAAAAGTCCATGGGCCGGCCCGAAGCCCATCCAAGCCCAGCCAAGCCCAGCCCTGTCGAGCCCATCCAAAGCCCGATCGAAGCCCAGCCCTATATCGGATAGGCGGGCTTGGGCTTCATTCCCGGGCTTTGGGCCCGGCCCACCGGCCCGACCTATTGGCCCATCTCGCAAGGCCAGATCTTACCGTACTAATATTTCGAACAATAGAATTAGTTGAATAAATATAAAAAAGTCATACTATATAATATATTTTACAAACTCTTTAAATTTAACATTTATTTAAATTTATTTGTATATTCTTATTTTCTAAATTAATATTTTTTCTATTGAAGTCGTATTATCTCAATATATTTAAAGATATATTCATTTGTTCTCTGAACTTTATCTCATTCTGTTATAATAAACCTTAAAAATACAATAAAAATGAGTTAAAAAATAATGTGACATAAAAAATATCTTTTTAAAATTGATATTTCAATTATTATGTATTTTTTATTATTTAAAAATTATTTAAAAATTATATTTTAATTAAAATTTGAAAGGGCTTGTGGGCTGGGCTCGGGCTTCATTATTTTTACCAAGCCCGGCCCGGCCCGATGAATAGTGATAGACCTTAAATATTAGGGCCGGGCCGGGCTCGGGCTTCAAGTTTTGGGCCGGGCCGTGCTGGGCCGGGCCGAATGGCATTGCCTAGATGAAAGGGAAGAGAAGTCAGCGAGGATAAAGAGAAGGCATAACCATAATAACGAGCTGATGATTGAAATCAAATATCAACACATCATCATCAAGTCAGGCACAAGATGACTGGAGAAGGTATCAATTTAAGGTGACCTTTGATGATAACAGTAATAGGTATAGTGATGAAGGGACATGGAATATGATAGAAGCAAAGGCCAAGCCACATCGCCACAGCTGGCTGGCATTCAACTTTGGAATAGAATTGACAAGCTAGAACCCTTGAACCAACATAATTAATGCTTAATAAAAACAAAAAACTAAAAGAAAATTGTATCACACAGTTTGGGACTCTCTGGACACTTGTAGGAAAATGCAGCATAAAATTTTGACCGGTATATGACAATCTAAGTGACCAAATACTTCAGAGTCGGCAAAGATAGAATAAAATGATGCTATTTTGACAAAATGTGGAATACTACCAAGAAAATGCTATGCATAAACTCAGGGGCTGAAAAAAGGCTCAGGAGAAGAGACAACAACTTGCTGAAATTTTTGAAGAGCATCAGCATTATGAGTTTGTTATTGAGAGTCCAGGAGTGTAGCAGAAGGTTGTCTAAGAAGTTGACGATGACATCAATGACAAAGCTACTGAAAATTACATCAATGAAGGCAGCAACAGTCACGGGTAGTTCTGATGATTCATGTCACCGATGGCCAAACGATTTACAATTAGCACACGTTAAACATTAAGATTGTATTAAGGGATTTGATGTTTGGAACGAAAAAAATGTTAAAGTATAATTAACGAATAATCAGTTGTATCATTTCACAGAGTAATGCTCTTTTGAGACCCTTAATTTTGGGTGAGACCCTGAGACCCACATAATGGCCGTTTGATTGGTGTTTGCTTTTAGGGTCCAGATTGTGCCACGTGGAGGTGAGAGAACAAAAGCAATAATTCTCTCACCTCCGATTTTTGAATTTCTCTAACCTCCACGTGGCACAATCTGGACCCCAAAAGCAAACCCAATCAACGGCCATGATTGGGGTCTCAGGGTCTCACCCAATAGTAAGGGTCTCAAAAGAGCATTACTCTCATTTCACAAACAAATCCGTCACGTACAATAATAAATCACGGGCTTTCGGCCCATTCGTACCCTAATTAAATCAAATGCCTTCGGCACAATCTCATTCCTCGTACGAAAACCATGTCGATGCCGGACAGGGTTTAAGCTGCTCCCAATCAACACCAAGCCGTAAAAAAACCCCGACAATGGACAATCGGAGAGTTCGTCTCCATTTCTCCGATCGGGATATTCTAACCATCTCCCAAAGAAAGCAAGGCTTGAATCGTAGTTGGCTACTCATCAATCCTAATCTCAAAACCATCGCCGACTTAACCCAATATCTCACTCGACTATTCCAAATCCACCACTCCTGCCCTCATGGCATTCTACTCTATGTATGTCGATTTGGATATAAATTTTTGATCTTTTAGAGATTTGAGTTGGTATTGTGAGGGATTAATGGATTTGACAATTTTTTGTTGTATTAGATTGATGGATTTGTGCTTCCGGAGTTCGAGTCAGTTGAGATTGTGTCAGATAAGGATCTCATTTGGTGAGTGTTTGTTTCTTTGATAACATTTTTTACATTAGGTAGTTTTTCACCTGCTCAGCTGTGTGAATTGTTGTGTGTAGCGTGAAGAGGAAAAGAAAGGTTGTTGATGTTGAAATTATGGATGATTTTTTGGAGGTGGACGGATGGTGGAGAGACGGAATTTAGGTGTAGATGATAGGCTTTTGTTGGCCAACGAGGAGTTTGAGAATGGGATTGGTGGCTATGAGAGTGAGGAAGAGGAGGAGAGAACAGTGGAAACAATTCCGGTACTAGAGTCGAAAAAGAGAAAGGCTGAGATGAAATCCAAAAGTCCAAAGTAAGAATTATGTATATGCTTTGTCACTGAAGTTGATATGTGTGTTGTTATTATATGATGCATATTGATTTTAATTTTTTAGGAAGAAGAAGAAGAGGAAACATACAGAAAAAGTAGTCAAACCTGTTGTGGAAGAGGGTGAGATAGATACACATGTATTGAAGGAATGTAAAGTAGAGAGTTGTAAATTAACTGCTAAAAAGGTAGGGAATGGTCAGCAGCTGGAGCGTACTACACCCACAAATGTGAGCTTCGTCAAAAGAGAGACAAGGTTCAATTTGGTACCGAAAACATGCTTGTTTTGGATCTGGTTTCTATGTCACCTTGTATTAACTTATTCTAGTCGTGTCTTCTCCTTTCTGAATTATGTTTCAAAGACATACCGAGACACAAGGAAAAGAAGAATGCGGCCAAGATACATCTCAACCTGGTGACCGTACGAAGGTTGTCGCTAGTTTTTTGTTTATTCCTAGTTCACTTGTTTTCAGTATTAGTTTATCTCGGGATTTAGTACTTAGTAGCACAACAAACTGTATGTATCACACTAATTGGTTCCATTTCATTATGCATCTTTGGTTTGATAAACTACTCTGCATGCGGTATATTAAACTAGGTTTAATTTTAGCTATCCATTTCTAAATAAGTCTCTGCATTTATGTCAGGGTTTCAGTAGAAGTGCTAGGCGCAGAAGGCGAAAAGGCATTGGCTTCGAGAAAAGTTAAAGTTGGAAAATGAGGTAATGTATATCACTTGCTGAAAGTTTGAAGTAAATTCAAGGTCTTGGTTTTAATTATTCATTCGGCTGGTAATTTTATGATAAAAACGATTGTTTCCATTTGTTCACACCTTTTGTGACTATGTAACAATTCAAGTTAAGTTGCCTAGGGAACTTGTGCCATTTTTTCTTTTCCTAGGGGACAACAATTCAAGCGTTCTGTGATATTGTTGTGTTGATCTGAAATAAATATATGTGTGACGTTATTTCAATTATATTAGTTAAAACAGGAGCCAGTAGAAAAGGCTCATCAGCAATCAGTGGAAAAGGATTGTCAGGAATCATCTGATGACAGTTCTGAAGAAAGCTCTGCAGAGAGTTCTGATGAAGCTGTTGTGAGAGATGAAGGTCCGGTTATTTCCAAAGATCAACCAGTGAATGATGAGGAGAATGATGACGAAGTGATTCCAGTAGAGATCAGGCCAGGGCATATACGTTTTGAGCCTCGTTCAAAGGGTAATGTCTCTTGTGAATTAAATTCTGAAACTATGTCAGTTCTCATATTTTAGAATAAATCACAACGCAAACACATTATCTGGGTTTTTCTTCTGTTTTGCAGACCATGATGTATCAGAGACTCAGAATCACGCGGTAAGATTGTCATTAAATATCTAAAAATAATTATTACAATTGCAGGCTTTCATTGACATGTAGTTTTCTTCATCTCATCAATATCTGTTTGGTGTTGGATTGCAGGAAACTTTTCAGTGGAATGGTATAACTAGTAAAAAGAAGGGTCAAAAATGGGGCACAGAGAAAGATGCCAACAGATCGTGGAATGATAACAACCATCGAGATGCCAGAAGAATTACTTCAAGTACTGATGTAACTGCTGAGAGATGCGCTTTGGACTTTGAGAAGCTTGAATCTTATGTTGGCTTACCCAAGGCAAGTACTCTTTCTTTCCAATGTTGCGTAAGACCTATCAGAATTTCTCTCTTTAAATCTACTCATAATGATTCATATGGTGAATGATGTTTTATAATTTTCATGCAGAAAGGTGATGTAATGGCATATCGACTAATGGAGTTATCCGCATCCTGGTGTCCTGAAGTTTCTTCTTTCAGGGTATGCTCATGAAGTCATTCATAATACTGAAATTTATCTTCAGCGTGTTTGGCCTATTTAGCTTTTAAAATATTCACCATAAACAGCATCTTATGTGTAGTAACTAACTATTTAGTGTCTTTCTAAGAAAAGTTTAGTGAATTACATTTTCTTTTCTTCAGGTGGGTCAAGTAGCATCATATGATCGTGATTCTAATGTGGTTCGGTTAGAAACAGTGCCCGAGTACCCCTTCACTATTGAAAAAATACAGGAACGGGATGAAGAGGAAGAGGAAGATTGTGCACCTGAACCAGACCCGTCTCCATACGATATAGATGGTTCTCTAGAGGTAGTGTAATACTAAGTTTTAGCTCCGTGTCCCATGCATGCTCATATATTCACCTTTCAGCTTGACATTTGTATGATATTATTCTCAGGTAGAGTTCTCAGTAATAGTCGATCCTCGAGTTGTCAAGCGGGCTATTGTGGAATCATCAGAAGTGGCTAAAACCAAAACCAAAAAAGTAGCTGAGGAGAAAAATGCACAGTTGATTGACTGTCCTTCACATATAAATAATAAGACAAGTACACCAACGCCAGGTATTTAATCTGCCAGACCTCAATCAAAACCATGATTGTTACATGAATATTAACTTTTTTTCCTGTTATTTATAGTGAATGGAGCTGCTGCTAATACTTGGGACGAGGTCATTCAGGTGTTAAGTGCTAAGAAGTTAGAATTATCAGCCAATGAAAATGGAGATGAGAAAAAGCTGAAGTCGGGCAAGGGTCCGTGGTCCTATAGAGCAATGCGTGGTAGTGCCTTAGGTCCAATCATGGCTCGTCTTAGAGAACAAAATGAGTTGGAAGGAAAATAAAATTGCATTTTGAAAATCAAAGATAGAAGACAGAATTATTGTATATCTTCTTGATTGTTATTTTCTTTAGCCTTAAAATTGAAAGTTAGCAATGTATTGTACACAGGTCTGAAGTTCGCAATCTTCACTTTTTCTCACAACTCTTTCATTATAAGAATTTAGTTACAGTATGAACTTATACTTTTTTCTACAAGGTTTCTTAGTAGTTAGTAGCACCTGCATACACATGTATTTTTACCATCATGTTAACATAAATCATTGCTCAAGAATTTCAAGACCTCCTATGTTGCATTCTAGTGAAGAAAGGATGTCTAAGGGCATCCCGAGCAGTAATTCTACAGGATGGATCATATGTTAAGAGACCTTTCAGCAGATCAATAAGATCTCCAGCTGAGTGATCAACATGTTGCATTACTATATTCTGCGCGCATGTGAACAACAGAATTAATGACCAATGAAATAGTTGTTAAAAACCCGTAATGTTGCCAAATCTCAGGATTATAGTTTCCTACCTGCAGTCGATGAAGCTTAAGGACCGCTTTGATACTGTCTCTGGAGGTGGCACCTTCGGGCCAGTCCAGCCTACCTCGTTTAACATATTTGTCAGCATGTCGACTGCAATCATAAGAGTTAACGAACACAGGGATGCCAAAGTAATAAACAAATGAAATGTTTAGACAGCATACTCTGCCCGTTTCAGCATATGATGAGGAAGTGGGCCTAAGACCCTCTCCATCATGGCTAAGTGCTCCAAGTTCTCGTGCGTCTGAAACAATGCTTCCCCCTGCGAGAAAGAAAAACAAGTGCATCAGTTTATAGAAGGAAAAAGTTTGCTTCCATTTTTATATTCAGCCTTCATAACATAGTTCATAGAATCACCAAGATTCCCACATTAAGAGCGTTTAAGATCAAGATTATACCGAGCACAATTCCACTAAGATGCAACCAATACTCCAAATATCACATGGATAACTCCAGCCAAGGCCTGTACAACAGTGGAAGTAAATGATTCACCCTAAATGAAACACAAGCAGGAACATTATCGGGTGCTAAAGCAAACAAGGAACCAGCTGGCATACCAAAGATAACCTCAGGAGCACGATAGTGTCTTGTGGAGACGATATAGTTGTGGTCTTGATTTTCATAAGCAGTACTTCCAAAATCAATTACCTTAATAGCACTGGACTTCGGCAATCTCTTATAAAAGGACCCATCCCTTGCAAATCGAGATGTAGACTACAATAAAAAGAACTGAGTGTAAGGAGTCGAGAAATAGAGAATGTGCAACAATCTCTAATCCAATCAAGGAAGTTGAAGAAAGGCATATACATAGGGTAAAGGTGTGTGAATAACTTCGTCTATATTAAGAAGTTGAATGTGATATACCTTGAAGTCTGGTACTCTTATATAATCCGATGACACCATAAGAATATTTTCGGGCTTCAGATCAGTATGTATCAGACGCATATCATGCATGACTGCATGTATAAGTCAAAGAACACATGTAAGATATCAAAAATGCATAACCATTAAATACCGTCCACATTGAAACCGGGCTAGATTCATCATCAATCATCAAATGGTGAAGAAAAGCAGAAAAATCACTAACATGCGATGCATTCTAATAGTTGCCTGCCAAGCTCACGGACTAAATCAACCGGAAATGGACGATAATTGTTTTTCCGGAGGAAATCATATAAGCTAGGCCCAAGCATTTCGAATACCTGTTATGGGTCACATATGATCAATGAATAATTATTGATTCCATCAGTTACCAATAAGCTTGGAGAAACAATTTCAAGGAGGATGTTTCACTTACGATACATATGTGATTACGATAGTCAAACCAGTTCCGAATCTGAACACAACTGCAGGCGGAAACAACAAAGTCAACTCCCCGGTACAGTACAACTATGTTTTACATTTTTCAACATAAAATAAATATTGCGAGTAGATGGTTTAATTACCGGCTCCCAGTTCTGTCGTATCTGCCAAGGAGCTGAAGTACATCAATTTCAATCAAAGCAGCTTCTCGGTATTTCTTGATTCCTCGAATAACTTTAACAGCAACCATCTCTTTTGATTCACGGTCCCAGCATTCCAGCACCTGGCCAAACGTGCCTGTGACGAAGATATATATAAGAAAAATCACTATACATGGCACAAACAATATTGAACATTAAAGTAAAACTTGAGCAAAACAAACTATTGTTGATTGAATACAATGAATACAGACATACCTTCCCCAATCTTTCTCTGAATTTTATCTGCATATAAAGAGAAGATCATGAGTAAAACGGAGGTGACAGTAATTATCTACGTAAACATTGTTCCAAGTTTCATTTACAAACTGCTTTTATTATATAATAACTAGTTTGATACAGTATTGTAAAAAATCTCAACGAGTTGCGAGAAATATGCAAAACAGAAAATCCCTTCATATGGTGAACGAGTGCATTACAGCGAGGGGTTAAATTATCGCCAAGTGAAAACATGTAATGCCCATCTTTGTCATCCTCTAGCCAAGGGGGAGAGCCATTATGATTCATTCCCTTATCAAAAAAACTAGCATGGCCTGAGATTCTTGAGGGACCATAGCTCGTAATATTCTCAATCTCTTGCCCATAACATATTCCTGACTGAGCCTACACAGAGCCACCCGTTCATACTACAATATTAAGTAGCTATCATCAAAAACCTAGACTCTTACCACCATCTTTCAACACACTTCGCCATACTCTACATAATCAAAAGCCAATAACTGATACTAGCAAAAAACATCACAAAAAACCAGAACATGATAGACCAAATTCAAAGCGGCTTTACATAGATGATTGCCGATCAGTAAAGATTGTGGTAAAACTCAAACTAACATCAGAGATAGTTGGCAGTACAATCATACCCAAACCATTGAACATCCTTTTTCTCGCAGCGAGTCCAGCTCACCGCATCATCTCAATAAATATGAAAATTATTGAAAATAAGCCATAAACTCTACTTGAAATCATAGTATCAAAATTTCAATAACCAACAGAATCCCCCATAGCAACTCAGTTCAAACAACTGCTTCATAAAAACATAAACAAGATCCAACACAAACACCTTCCCACACAGAAGATCCAATCTTCCCACACAACATCATCTCATAAGTTGAAGATCTCATCATTCCAAACCACCAATCCAAACTTCAACCTCAAAGCATCACACTAATGAACACAAACTCAACAATTCAAAAACCTCATAAAACATTTTTCTAAAAATTAACAAAATTCAGACAATCCGATCTGGTGAAAATCAACACAATCATATGAGCGGATCAGAAAATTTGTACCTTAACGGATGGCTGAGCCGGCGCGACGTCCCAAGCCAACCTGGCCCTCTTCCTCGGTCGGCGATCGATGTAAGAATACGGAAACTCCGTCATAAACTCCATTTCCATAGCAAAAGCGATCCAATCAATGAACAGATCATCCGATCGGAGAGCGAATTGAAGAAAACGAAAACGACGAATCCGAAGATGAAGAAGCGCGTCGGTAGCTGGCTGTGGTCGATTAACCGTGGTTGGGTAAAAAAATAACTCTGGTCAGTTAAAATGTATTTGTTTATTTATTTTAATATTTGGCGTTAGGAATACGAATTATGTTGTTGGTTTAGTTGGATACAGCTTTTCATTCTCGTGAGAAGGTTTTAATAAAACGACAATATGGTCACGGAAGATGTTAATGAACGACCGACACGTGGCTGATATTTGTAGAGGAATAGTCCAGTTAGTTATTGGGCCGGCCCAACTGGATAACTGGGCCATCATGGTCGGGTAAGAATGGTAAGGTGATGACAGAACCCATTCACACCAACTCAATTCATCAGACACATAATCAGGAAACAACCGAACCGATATTTCACTTTCAGTCACATAATCATTCTATGGAAAAGTGGGCAGCATACCTGAAGTTTGGGCAGCTGATCAGTGACCAGTTCAGCCAGTTGAGTAGTAACATTACAATGTTGTCAGATTGCCGAATTTACTGGAAACTGCATCTTGATCCTGATGTGCATGTATATATATATATGCAGGAGAGTTTACTTGCACTTACGCGAAGCGTGGCTCTAAATGTTCTCACAGCATATCCACTGTGGATTCTGATTCTGGTTTTGTCTGTGATCGTCATGCTTGACCGCAAATGTAACATTTGAAGTACCTTCCGGACGAATTTGAGAAAGTGTGAAATGGATAACCAGGCTGTTCAGAAGCTCATACATGAAACAGAAGCTATACTTGTGTTTCCAGCTGTTGATTACTTCCCTTATGTGGGTTGGATTGCTGATGAGATAACATGTTGGCAATCTTAGATTGCCTTTTCATGAAGCTAGATGAGTTTTGTTGGAGATACCAGTCAAAGCTCAGCTCCGCCAGAGCCGCCGCCGATGCTGAGGACGAAACAAGAGCCCGGGTGACCTAATTCAAATACAGGGCAATTTTGTAATAGTTTAATCTACAGGGGTGCGATTGTAATTATTAGAAAATATAGGCAGAATGTGTAATTACCTGAAACTGTGCAACTGTCTTATAACAGACATTGCCTCCATTTTCATTCATTCAATCAATTCACATTTTCTGCATTTCATCTTCTTCGATCTGACTCTGCTTTCATGCCGGAGTTCCGACGACTTTAGTTCGTCGATTTCTACATGGTATCAGATGTGGTTGACGCCGATCTAGCGCGATTCCGTCTTGATTTTCCTTAATTCCAGCATTCCTGGTTTCTTGATCAAAGCAGCAGCCATCAATGGATCCATCTGGTTCTCAAGCTCCTGCAGGTTCTGTAAGTCGCTCAAATGTTGATAATCCATTAAATGATCCGCTGTACATTGCTTACAATGAAAACAGTAATATACCTCTTGTGACTCAAATCTTGATTGATGAATCCAACTTCGTAACCTGGAGGAAGTCCATGGAAATGTCCTTAGGTTGCAAGAATAAACTGGATTTTGTGAATGGTAAATGTGCCAGACCTGATGATGATCCCAATCAGTTGGCAAAATGGTTGAGATGTAACAACTTTGTGTTTTCTTGGATAATGAACTCTGTTTCCCCTGAGATTGGATCATCTTTGATTCATGCTAAAGATGCTATAGAAGCATGGTCAGATTTGGCCACAAGATATTCAGTCTCAAATGGACCAAGAATCTTTGCTCTGCAAGAAGAGATTTGTGCATTCAAACAAGGTGAATTGTCTGTAGCAAAGTATCATGAAAAGCTAGCTCAATTGTGGGGTGAAGAGGAAGCCCTAAACCCTCAAGAAACATGCTGTATGGGTACACAATGCAAGGCAACTATCTTCATGCGCAATAAGAAGGTTCTTGACAGAATCATGAAATTTCTAATGGGATTGAATGAGTCACATCTAGCAATCAGGTCACAAATCTTGGCAATGAAGCCTATTCCTACTCTGAATGAGGTATATTCTATGGTAACTCAAGATGCTATACAAAGAGGATCTAGTAGGATTACTCACCAGGATGCATCAGCAATGTTTTCATCTCAAGGAACTCAGTCTTCCTGCAAAACACAGACAAGTGACAACAATAAGCAAGGAAAGCAGAATAGAGAGAACTTATTTTGCAATTACTGTCAGATGAAAGGACATACTAAAGAAAAGTGTTACAAGCTGCATGGTTATCCACCAGGGCACAAGTTTCACAAGTCAGGTAACAATCAGAATTCAAAGGGAAACAAATCAGCTAATAATGTTGTCACAGATTGTTCACAGGGTGATTCAGAGAGTCAAAGGATCTGCATACTGTGAAAATGAGCCAAGAACAGTTAAGCAGGCTTATGGCTCTATTGAACCCATCTACAGACACACAAGGAGTCATGGCAGGTATAACTTGTTTAACTCATGCTAATATTTGTTGTGATAAATGGATTATTGACAGTGGTGCCACTGATCATATAACTCCCTACTCGCACTTATTGCATGATGTTATTCAGTTAACTGTCCCTTACAAAGTTTCTATGCCTAATGGAAATTGTGTCACAGTCACTCATAGTGGAAAGGCTAACTCAACAGTTCAGTGATTCTTCATGGTGTTCTGTTAGTGCCAACTATCAAGTTCAATTTGATAAGTGTGGCAAAACTGATCAGTGACTCACAGTTCAGTGTACAGTTCACTAATTCTAGCTGTTATTTACAGGAAGCAACAAAGCAGACTTCACAGTGGATTGGTGATTTACATCAAGGCCTATACATCTACTCAAGTGAAACAAGAAAATGTCTGTCTACTCAAAGCAGTAAAGATCTACTTAGCCTATGGCATAAAAGACTTGCTCATGTTCCATTCTCAAAACTTTCAAAATGTTTTCAGAAATACATTCCAAACTTGGTGTGTAAAACAGATATTTCTCATTGTGAGATTTGTCCTAAAGCTAGGCAACACAGATTACCTTTCCAGAAAGTTCATCACATAGCATTAAAGCTTTTGATTTACTACATGCTGATATTTGGGGACCTTATGCTGTTCCTACAGTTACAGGGGCAAGGTATTTTTTGACATTAGTTGATGATTTCTCCAAGTTCACTTGGACCTTTCTTATGGCTACTAAAGGAGAGGTATCAGACATCATCATCAGATTTTTCAATATGATCCAGACTCAGTTTGATACAAGAATAAAAGTTATCAGATCAGACAATGGAAAAGTTTACTAGTGTCAAAATATCTACATTCCTACAGTCAGTGGGGTGCATACAACAGACTTCTTGTCCTTATAGTCCTCAGCAAAATGGAAGAGTGGAACGAAAGCATAAATACTTACTTGAGACAGCAAGAGCTTTGAAGTTTCAGTCTCAGGTTCCAGTTGTCTTCTGGGGTGATGTCATTCTCACTGCAACATATACAATCAACAGAATACCATCAGTACAATTGGGGATCAAAACTCCATTTGAGGTACTCTTTAACAAAATTCCTACTTATGATCTGACGTGTGCGGTATATGTGAATAAATATTCCGGCACGCAACTCAAAAGAATTTATAGAACTAGGGGTGACCTAGTGTCGAACCCAAGGGAACAGTGGAATCAAGTTATATTTCAAACTCGATTACTAGCCTTTTAATTCTTTAGTTTCAATTACTAGCTTTAATTTTAGTTCTTAAGCGTCTTGTTTATTCAAAAGGCAGTGTTCAAAAGGCAGTGTTTTAAAGGCAATATTAAAAGGGCAATATTTCAAGAAAAGGGTTGCTATCAAATATTAAAAACTATGACAAGGATGAGAATCCTCTACTAATACTTATGGTTTCACTCAAACAAGATATATAAATACTCACTCTCGAATGTTGCATTTATATTATAGTTATGAATTTCCTTCTTGATGACAATTTAATCTAGAATGCATAGTTATATGATAATATAAATCCTCACTCTCGAATGTTGGATTTATATATAGAATTTAGACTGAGTAGCATTAGCATACGAATCCTCACTCTCGAATGTTGGATTCACGTAAACATCTACTCAACTAGCTATTCCTCACTCTCGAATGTTGGAATTTCACTAGTCTTGTCTAAATACGCTTATTAATACATTCATGCACCAAATATACTCGCTGCTCTCGCTTTGCTAATATACTCGATCTAATGGTTGTATTGATTCCTAAATAATCTAAGTTCACCTCTCGGTCCCCTCCCTAGATATACTACTCCGACCTACACTTCTAGATGTTTTGTCAGGACACCTATTTTATGAAGATTAAGCTCGGGTATGATTCAACACACGCAATTATCATACAAGAATTGATTCATATAAATTAAATAATCATGTTCTAGTTATTCATAAGCATTAGAGATTCATCAAATCCTCATCATAAAGAAACTACTCACTCATCTCGAGTGATAAAGCAAACATGATTCAAACGATTGTAAAGTAAAACGATTGTAAATAAAACAAGAGTAAAGTTTAGAAATTCTCAGTGATTGATGATCCACGGTCGAGCTCCAAAGCTGCTGCTATTCTCCTCGGTATCTCGAGTACAAAATCTGGTTGTATAATCTTCAATAATTCAATCGGTATCTTGAGCTCTCTCGGCTCCTTCTTCTTCACTTGGTTTACTCGACTATGATCAATCACTTTATTATTTCAGCCCCCGTAGGTAGCTCGGGCAGCAGCAGCCAACCTTCTTCAATGTCTTGTGATGCTTATATAGTGTGATCATCAAGGGCTCGAGTGACTTGAGAAGTCTTGCTTTAACTCCCTTCATAATGGCCGAGTAAATGTAGAGTTAAGCTTATCTTCTGCATTTAATCCTCGAGTGGAATGAAAGGTCTTCTTATCTTCATGTATTAAATCTTGTATTGAATCTCGAGTTAATGTAGATAATCCATACGAAGGGTCTTGGTCACGTGACAACTTGCTCGAGCAGTGTGTTTACTCGGTCGAGTAACTTAGGTCTTCGGCTGTTTTTGCTCGAGTAAGGTTCTTTAATGGACTCGGTCTAAGAATTGCAGAAATGCTCCAATTTTGTCTGATTTAGGCCGAATTCACGTGCTTTTCCTCATATTTCCATTTATGCTCCTTCGTAAAGTGTAAACCGTGCTTTTGACCTGAAACATCAATCAAAGTATCAAAAGTAATATATTTTACATTCAAATCATATGAAATAAGCATAAAAGTAGGGGCTTAAAATAGACATTTCTAACACTAATCATGATCATATGAGGATTTTTGGTTGTTTATGCTATATGACAGATAATGCTCCTAAGACAAAGTTTGATGAAAGAGCTAAGGCTTGTGTCTTCATGGGTTATCCTTTTGGGCAGAAAGGATACAAGGTGCTAAACTTGTCCTCTCACAGTTTTCATGTTAGTCATGATGTGATTTTTCATGAGGAAATTTTCCCTTTTACAAACCCTTCACACACACTTCCACAAATACAGCCTAGACCAAATACACACACACTTCCATCTGATTTTTCACCTCATCCAGATTTTCTGGTTGATGACCTTTCTTCATCTCCTACACATACAGTCTCACCAAACACAAATCCACAAATAAATTCCCCTGAGCCTACCCAACATATTCAGCCTACCCAACATATTCAGCCCACCCAACATATTCAGCCTACCCAACCTATTCAACCTATCAGAAAATCATCCAGAACACACAAACCTCCTCCAAAGTTGAATGACTACATTTGCAACAATATTACCTCTTCCATTACAAAGTACCCATTGGTTTCATACCTGAACTATTCAGGTTGTTCCCCAAGTTTCCAGCACCTTGCTTTGCAAATAGCTTCTGATGATGAGCCTACTTGTTTCACTCAAGCCAGTAAAAGTCCATTTTGGCTTCAGGCTATGGAGAAAGAACTTTCAGCTCTGCAAGAAAACAAAACATGGGTTATTACAGATTTACCCGTGGGCAAGAACTGTGTTGGATGTAAATGGGTATACAAAATCAAGAGACACTCAGATGGCTCTATTGAAAGACACAAAGCTAGACTAGTTGCAAAGGGGTATACTCAGCAAGAGGGCTTAGATTATGAAGACACTTTTGCACCTGTGGTGAAAATGCCTACTGTAAGAACTGTCCTAGCTATTGCTGCCACAAGAAAATGGCATGTGTACCAATTAGATGTGAACAATGCCTTTCTACATGGAACTCTAAATGAAGAAGTCTACATGACTCTTCCACCTGGTTTCTACAAGGCTGAAAAGTCTAAAGGCAAGGTGTGCAAGCTACTGAAAAGTCTTTATGGGTTAAAGCAGGCCTCTAGACAATGGTTCAGTAAATTCAGTGATGCTTTAATCAGCTATGGATTCAAAGCAAGTTTGAATGACTATTCATTGTTCACTTACACTGAATCTGGTGAGTTTATCATCCTTTTAGTGTATGTTGATGATGTCTTAATCACAGGCACATCTACTGCACTTATCACAAGGATCAAGAGTTTCATAGATTCTCAATTCAGGATAAAGGATTTGGGAGAGCTGCATTATTTTTTAGGGATTGAAGTTGCTCGATCTGATAAAGGTATATTCTTAAATCAGAGAAAGTATGCTCTAGACCTGATTAATGATGCTGGATTGCTAGGATGCAAACCTTCTATAGTTCCTATGGATACAAAGCAGAAGCTAGCAATTTCAGATGCTCCTAAATTGGCTGATCCTACACCATATAGAAGACTAGTTGGCAAACTAATCTATCTGACTGTTACACGTCCTGACTTGTCATTTTCAGTTCATACCCTAAGTCAGTTCATGGCTAATCCTACAGAAGATCATATGAATGCAGCATATAGAGTTCTGAGGTACCTCAAAGGAGCTCCAGCTCAGGGACTCTTCTATCCTAGCTCTCAAGATTTGACTCTTACAGCTTTTTGTGACTCAGATTGGGCTTCATGTCCTTTGACTCGGAGGTCAGTGACAGGTTATGCAGTTTTGCTGGGTGATTCCTTGATTTCCTGGAAAACAAAGAAACAACCTGTTATATCAAGATCATCTGCTGAAGCAGAGTACAGATCAATGGCTCACACATGTTGTGAATTAGTTTGGCTCACCAGGCTATTGACTGACCTTCAAGTGCCTGCTCAGCTCCGATTACTCTCTTCTGTGACAACAGATCTGCTCTTCATATTGCCAAAAATCCAGTTTTCCACGAGCGTACAAAGCATGTGGAATTGGATTGTCATCTTGTTAGGCAGCATCTGCTCAATGGCCTCATAGCTCCCCGATTCATTCCGACGTCTAATCAGCCAGCAGATATCTTCACAAAATCCCTCCCTGGAGATACCTTGTCAAAGCTCAGCTCCAAGCTCAACTGTTCCAATGTTCTCCACAGCTTGAGCTTGAGGGGGGTGTTGGAGATACCGTCAAAGCTCAGCTCCGCCAGAGCCGCCGCCGATGCTGAGGACGAAACAAGAGCCCGGGTGACCTAATTCAAATACAGGGCAATTTTGTAATAGTTTAATCTACAGGGGTGCGATTGTAATTATTAGAAAACATAGGCAGAATGTGTAATTACCTGAAACTGTGCAACTGTCTTATAACAGACATTGCCTCCATTTTTCATTCATTCAATCAATTCACATTTTCTGCATTTCATCTTCTTCGATCTGACTCTGGCTTTCATGCTGGAGTTCCGACGACTTTAGTTCGTCGATTTCTACAAGTTTTACTAACAACTGATTGAAGAGCATACATTCGTGGATAAGACTACTTCAGATCATGAGGACTTCAAAGATCTAATGCTGCAGGTTGAAAACAAGAGTATTGCATCAGGAAAAAATTGGATCACAAGAAGTCATATCAAAGGACTTGCTTGCAAGTACCATGCATGTCCATTGTCCATGCACATATGAATGTTGGTTTTTTCATCTTATGTTGTTTGTTTCAGAACATTTTCAAAGGAGCTATTGCCTATCGGCACTTCAGCAAGTGTCCTCACTTGGGCAATGACAGAATTGGCAAGGCATCCAGACATCATGCGAAGAGCACAGGCTGAAATCAGAAGTATCCTCGAAAACCAAGGAAAAGCAATATCATTCAGTGACATAGAAAACCTGACATATCTCAAAATGGTTCTCAAGGAGACGCTAAGATTACATCCACTAGTCCCACTTCTAGCCAGAGCAACCAGAGTCCGGAACCAATGCACAAATCCTCAACTTCAAAATCCACCCAAAAACTCGAGTTTACATTAACACTATGCCACTGGACAAGATCCAAGAATATGGAACCAGCCTGAAAAATTCAAGCCTGAGAGATTTAAGGATTCCCTAGTGGACTACGAAGGGCAGCATTTCGAGTTGCTTCCCTTTGGAGCAGGGAGGAGAATGTGCCCTGCTATGAACTTGGGAATGTCAACTGTGGAGCTTACACTAGCCAACTTACTATACTGGTTTGAATGGAAGCTACCTGATGGAATGAAACCTCAAGATATCAATGTTTGAGGAAGTAGTTGGTGTTACTGTACTTAAGAAAGTTCCACTCATGCTTGTGCCAGTCAAGCATAACTTCAAATGAACTTGGTTCAGGCAAATTCTACCAATAAATTTGAACATTTTTCTGAAATAAATCAAGATTTACAAACTTTTTGGGATAACCCCACTTGAAAAAGATCGAGGCACTTCATTTACATGTTGGGAAACCGATGGCAGATATGCGCGCATGGTGTCCAAAACAAAACTGGAAATAACAGGTATGAGCATTACATTTGTATTATTCAAGTCTTAGAAAAAGAGACATGCAAAGGCAGCAGCAACTCCTCCAACACCAGCAGAGATCTTAACACTAGCAGCACCGCTAGCTCCCGTAGGTGCAGTTGCTGAACCATATTCACCCAAAGGAGTAGGCCCGCCAACAGGACCTTCAACCACATCATCGCTGCCCTCCGCTCCTGCTGGATCATCAACCGGTCCAATGTTGTCAGGGCTCTCAGCTGGAAGAGTAGATGCACTGCCTCCTGGTGCAGCCTTTGGTGGCTCAGCGAATGCTATACCAGCTAAGGCAAAGAGAACTACGAAAAGAACCATTACTTGGCGCGCCATTTGCATAACTAAACTTTTTGTTAGTTAGAAATTTGTTTATCGAGTTCATTTACGAGGAAATCGATGAGCTGAGGATGGGAACCTGTTAATATATATCGAATGAGAGGTGATACAAAAGCCTAAGAAAATGGATGGCTTGGAAAGCTGATGGTGAGGAGAAACCTCTGCAATTTTTGAGGTTTTTTGGCTCAAGGAATGGTTGGCTGGTCTCATTTTCTTTTTTGGAAAATGTCATCAAACAAGTTTTTGAGCCGGGCCCGTGTCTCTCCGATAAAGAGTTGGGCCTCGAGAAACATGGGCCAGGCCCATATAAACCGGCCAGCAGCCAGAGTCGACTCGGTTGTCGAGTTAGGGCAAACCAGAGCTAACACGCACGGTGCTTGTTCACTCTTCCACACACTTCTACACTCCGCTCCGGATCTCAAACTATCTACTGACGTCGGCAGATCTCTGCTGATCTCAGTCGCTGAAAGCGATCGCGAAGCTTTGGTTTCGCTATGGCGCTTGCCTTCGATGAGTACGGTCGACCTTTCATCATTCTCCGCGAGCAAGAGCAGAAGAGCCGATTACGAGGGTTAGATGCTCAGAAATCGAATATCTCCGCTGGTAAAGCAGTCGCCAGAATTCCTCCGCACCTCTCTTGGTCCGAAAGGCATGGATAAGATGCTTCAAAGCCCCGACGGCGACGTCACCATAAGTAAGCAGTCATTCATTTGAAAATGTGTTCTTGTTGTTACGATTTGAGTCAATTCCACTTGATGTTCTTTTTTGTATTGATTTTCTGTAGCAAATGATGGGGCAACGATACTGGAGCAAATGGATGTGGACAACCAGATAGCCAAGCTGATGGTGGAGTTGTCTAGGAGTCAGGACTATGAGATTGGTGATGGGACGACCGGGGTTGTAGTATTGGCCGGTGGATTGCTTGAGCAAGCAGAGAAGCTTTTGGAAAGGGGGATTCATCCAATCAGAGTTGCTGAGGGGTATGAGATGGCATCTAGGATTGCAGCTGAGCATTTGGAAAAGATTTCTCAGAAGTTTGAGTTTTCTGCTGATGACATTGAGCCGTTGGTGCGGACTTGCATGACTACTTTATCTTCCAAGATGTAAGTTTTTAAATTTTATCAATAAGTGGCAGTTCAAGCGCAAATCAATAGCCATTTTGAACTTTCCAGCTGTTTAGGGTGTATGGGACTCAATAATCAACAGGTTATTTGAATGTTATTGGATTAAGCCCATATCAAATGGTCCATGAATGAGAGTAATGGTCAATATTTAGTTTGCAGTGTTCTACGGGTTTGTATTTTGTAATCAGACCTTTTATAAGATATTTATCTGTTAGAAGTGTTCAACTTGAGTAATGGGACGAAAGCTTGCATGAATCAATTTTTGTGCCGAGCTTGTTACTGATGCAATGATCATAGTATTTTACTGGAAGCATGTTTTTTTCATGTGTCATCGATTTAGTTAACAGAACTGTCTTTTTGCCAGTGTGAACAGGTGTAAGCGCAGTTTGGCTGAGATTGCAGTTAAAGCTGTCCTCGCAGTTGCTGACCTAGAGAGGAAAGATGTCAACTTGGATTTAATAAAGGTAGAAGGCAAAGTTGGAGGTAAATTGGAAGACACTGAGCTGGTGTATGGTATTATAGTTGACAAGGACATGAGCCATCCTCAAATGCCGAAAGTAATTGAGGATGCACATATTGCAATCTTGACTTGCCCATTTGAGCCACCGAAGCCGAAAACCAAGCATAAGGTTGACATTGATACAGTGGAGAAATTCAATACCTTACGCGTCCAGGAACAGAAATATTTTGATGAGATGGTTCAAAAATGCAAGGTAAACTCATTTCCATGATTTTTCAGGGATGTGCTAATGCTGCCTTGAATCCTTAATATTTACTGTCTGTTATTAATTGTTAAACCAATTATCTTCACCACTACTATGTCAGATCACGTGCCTTTCATTCTTTGTGAAATTCTTTTTAATTTTATTAACAGGATGTTGGCGCAACTCTAGTAATATGTCAGTGGGGTTTTGATGATGAAGCAAATCACTTGCTAATGAACAGGAATTTGCCTGCTGTTCGCTGGGTTGGTGGTGTAGAGCTGGAGCTAATAGCAATTGCCACTGGTATGTCACAAATCATATTTGTGGGCACATTTTATCTGCACTTATTATTGTTTCACTCTGTTTTATTACACTGAGACTGATTGCTATTTCTCTTAGGTGGTCGAATCGTCCCGCGATTCCAAGAGTTGACACCAGAAAAGCTGGGGAAGGTATTATTTGATTCTATCACCAAAAATATCAAAATAATAGTAGATGCAATATGGGTAGCTGCACTCTTTTGTTATTATTTAGAATCAAGTGTGCCAAAATCATTAATATGTCCCGCCAAATCCCTTATGCAGCTTTTCGTGGAACTTGTATTCCGTGGATTCTACGAACGTTTTTTTGTAAATAATGACCCTCTTGTATTTTCTTGTTTTAGAATATATGGTTTCCTGAATCTCATATTCATTCTTAGGCTGGTCTTGTGCGAGAAAAAGCTTTTGGAACTACAAAAGATAGAATGTTATATATTGAGCATTGTGCTAACTCAAGGGCTGTGACCATCTTCATTCGTGGTGGTATGTGTTCCTTAAAAGTTTTTTAAATTGCATCAGCTGCATATGATTGTAGAATATGTGCTGATATGCTCCCACATATTATCCCTTGAAGCAATATTTGGCATGAGATACATAAGAGCTTAAGTGTATTCAAGGTCTTTGTACACAATAAGGTCAAAAATATAGAATGTCCCGTGGAAATCACTGTTTTATTTTGTGATGATGTAGGTAACAAAATGATGATTGAGGAGACAAAGCGCAGTATCCATGATGCCCTATGCGTAGCCAGAAATCTTATCCGCAACAATTCAATTGTTTATGGTGGTGGCTCAGCTGAGATATCTTGCTCAATTGCTGTTGAGGTAGCTGCTGATAAACACCCAGGAGTTGAGCAGGTTTTGATTTTTGTGATAGATTACTCGGATTCAAAAAAATTCCAATGTTATTGTTCTTTGCTTTTCTGACTTTTTCATATAATACATTTTGCAGTATGCTATAAGAGCATTTGCAGATGCTCTGGATTCTGTCCCTATGGCTCTAGCTGAAAACAGTGGGCTCCAGCCTATTGAGACTCTCTCTGCTGTGAAATCTCAGCAAGTCAAGGTACATTATAACATTTTTCTTTATCATCATCTGTTGTAACTATTGTTAGTCTCAAGCATACCGGTTTTGCTGCTACTTTTATTTCTTATGCCTTCACTCCATATCTAAAGTATCAACATTGTGCAGGAAAACAATCCACACTGTGGTATTGACTGTAATGATGTTGGAACCAATGACATGCGTGAGCAAAATGTTTTCGAGACTCTGATTGGGAAGCAGCAGCAGATATTTCTAGCTACCCAAGTTGTCAAGATGATCCTGAAAATAGACGATGTCATCTCCCCGGCTGAGTACTAATGCTCTGCCACTTTTTCATGTCACTCCCATTGTTCTAGACTGAAAATTGCATTCTGTACCTTAAGAATTGTAGTTCACTTGAACTGTGTTTTGTAGTTTATAGATTGTTTTAAGTTGCTCTATCCCGTCCATCTTCGGAATCATATTTCTTGTTGATTTTAGGTGTTTTCACTTGTATATTATTGATAATCCTGTTTCGCTACTGTTAATGCTATGCTTCTAGCCAACGGCATACTGTTTCCTTAAGAAGGTAGGATGCCGGTAACGGGACAACATCTAAAGTTACACCCTTACCGACATAGCTGATCCCTGAAGCAGCCAAATCCACAAGTCTTCTTGACCTTCTGGCAGAGGACCCATTCCTTTTCGGATGAGCAGAGCCACCAACTAGAAGTGAATGCGCGAAGGTGGCTGAACTCCATATTTAATAGCAACAAGCAGCAAAAGAGAGGTGCTTACTTTAACTACAGCCTCTTTATCCATAGACAGACAAGAGTATTTCAACTTCATTTCACTGCATCCATCCCTCAACATGCATGACACTATTTATTATTTTCTAGCAACTCCTATCAACTATCCTTGGAAAGAAAGATCTCAGTAGAATTTAATGTTGCGGCTAATTGATGTCAGTGTCCCCACGTTCTCTAGTTTCCAATGTGGATTCATTCTTAACTCATCACTTGATTCTTTTTTATCCATTTTGGCAATTGGCAGCAGCAGCTGCAGCTCCATAGTCTGTCAGAATCAAACCCATGTGAGATCTTACACTTTTATTCATCATTCAAAGCTTTCATATATATAACAATTTTCTCATTTCATTGCAGTCTGCACTGCACACAGTCACATGGTCTATGGTTGTTGCCATTCAAATCACTCAACATCTAAATTCCCATTCATTATTCAATCAAAAAAAAATAAAAACCCATTCATTATTGTACCCTGATTTGGCAATGAAGCTAAATTTAAATGCCAACTTGTCACAACATGTTCCTTTCTGTGTTCCGAACTGTTACTTTCTTCTGATGATAGTGAGGTTAAAATACAATTTGACAAAAGGGTCATGACCATTACATTCATAATTGTCAATTAGACATGTGAGTAAGATCCCCACACCTTCACTTCCATTCAGCCATTTTCAAATCCATAACATTATTAACTACGTACTAGTTAATCAGCAATGTGAGCTCTTTTTGCAACTCAGCACTCCAGCTCCATTAGTAAGTGAACTCACTAAAGAAGATGGTCTTGCACCAAGACTAGATGCCTTTGCATAGCTTGATGATGCCCCTGCTCCTGACTTTGTAAAAAATGCACCATTTAGCAATAAGTCCCCTTCTGACCTCCAGTTCCAATGCTTCCATTCGCTCTCCGCCGCATCCTCATGTTTCGTCACCTCTTTTGTGAACTCATCGTTTGGAGCTAGAAAACGATTCCCTTGGCTGTTGATAGTCGGGTTTGCACTTCCTCCGATCGCGTACATTTCCCAATGTGTATAATCATTGTTCACTACATGAAAATACCCATGTCTACATCTGCAAAAAAAATCATCAAAAACTTCAATAATCAAATTCAAAATGAGTCTAAAATCTACGTGATTTTCATGACTTTGATACCTTGGCATTCTCTGCACAAGTCCCTCACCAAAATGGTTAAATGCAACAGTCACTTGCATATTCTTATCTTGATCATAAGTATCACTATGTCCCAAGAGCATAACTGTTGGTGACTGGGTTCCCATAGGTTTTGATGGGAACAAACACTCAGCTGACTTCTGTTTTAAGTGTGCAGAAAAACAGGTGGAAGGAACTGCGGGGGAAGGCTCCCTGAGCAACGCAGTGCTGACGTCAGCATGACATGGCACAGATAACAGATTTCCTTATTAATGAATATCTGCAGTTTCCTAATATTTAGGAACAAGATAATCATTAATAAGAAATCAAATATATCTGCACAAAGATAAGATATTAAAAGATATTATTGTTTAGATATATTGAATATTTTGTAATATCTTTTATATATTTAAATCTTTGTTATTATCTGAATTTTTCAGATAAGGAAACTTTGCCTAACTTTTAGCACAAGTTTTGGCAGGTTTTCCAGCAGGTATAAATAGACGTGCAAGAGCTCAAATATGAACTGTGGTCGTTCAAAGAGAGTATTTTACAGCAGGATTCAGTGCTATATCTGAACGTTTACACCGTTGCAAGTTTCGTGTGTCGGAGCTTGTTGAAGGCGAGTCATCGGGTGTGTTCCGTGTGTCGGAAGGGCATTGGTGCATAGGGATTGTTCGTGTGACGAAGATCCTGCCTTACGGTCGAGCTGCGTGGAGTCTATCAGTCCGAGAGGTGTCGCGCAGGCTTCGTGTGTCGAAGCTGCGGAAGAACGGAGCCGTTCCTGTGTGGTCTAGGTGTCCGGCCTGCAAACTGTTAGGTGAAGAGTAGTTACGTGCCGGGAACCCTGCTTTGAGAAGTGAGAGTGTTTTGTTGATTAACGTTGTGTACGGACAAACATTCAATAAAATATCAGCAGGTTCCAAAAATCCTTCTAGAGGTGCTAGAAGGTAGTGGTTTACTCTGAGTACTTGTTTGGTGCTTAGAGGTTCCACTATAAATCTCTGCGTACGTTGTTCCTATTTACTTTACAATTGTCAATTACATATATTCCGCTGTGCAACTGATCCAGGGAACTCACTAAGTTCCCCTGGTAACTTAAGCTAACTTAACCTCGATCCAACAATTGGTATCAGAGCCCGTGCTCTAGATTTGTGTTAGCTTGCAGGAACAAATGGCAGGAATTGGAGATCATTCTGGAAACCACCGATTCTCAAAGCTGGAGAATATGACTGGTGGTGGAGGAGATGGAAGCTCACATATGCTCCCTGGATGGACAGCTCTGGCGTGTCATCGAGCAGGGACCTCTCCCCATTAAGGATAAAACTGATCCCACTAAGGAAAAGAGACGTGAGGATTATGGAGATGCAGACTACAAGGCACTTGAAAAGAATAATCGAGCTAAGAAGGTCCTGCATCATGCTTTAACTGAAGGAGATCGGAAAAAGGTTATGAGGTATAAAACTGCAAAGGACATGGATGTGGGACGCCCTAAAAAGACTCTATGGAGGAAACGAGGATATCAAGAGGAACAGAATCCTAGCCGCAGCTAAGGACTATGAGTCTGTCCTACAAGGGAAGAATGAATCCCTCGAAGAGTTCCACTCAAGGTTCCAAGGGTATGTTGGACAGATGCAATTCCTAGGAGAGGAAATCCCAGACTGGAAGGTTACCCATCACTTTATGCAAGCACTGAACTCCAAGTGGGACGCTGTGACCACCGCTCTTCAAGCTCAAACTGACATTAAAAACATAACCTTGGAAGAACTGGTTGCACGTCTCCAAAGCAATGCTGGTGTGATTCAACGCAAAGTAGCTAGAAGGGAACCTGACAAAGAAAGGTCCATAGCCCTGAAAATTGAGAAGGCATTCGACTTGATGCAGATGGATGATCCAAGTGATGAAGAGGTGGACGTCTCTACTGCCCTCTTGACCAAAGCACTAAGGTTTGCTGCCAAAGGAAATTTCAACAAGAATAGAAGAACTGACTATCAGAAGCAGGAAACTGATGAACCTAATGAGATCCTGTGCTATCGCTGCAAAGGAAGGGACACAGAGCAAAGGAATGCAAAGTCAGACTTCCTGACAGTCAGCAGTACAGAACAAAGAAAGCCATGGTAGCAGCCTGGGGATCTGATGAGGAAACTGAAGAAGATGAGACGTGCTTGATGACGCTTAAAGGAAACTCCTCCTCAAAGGTAAAATCTAAAGATATATGTCCTGAAACATATGATAAAATGATTTTTGCTTTAAAAGAATTAACCCGTGCACATGAGAATGCGCTTGCCCGAAATGAGGAACTTGAGGAAGAAAGGGAAAGCATGATAGACAATAACAAGTTGTGGGCAAATGAAGCTATCAGATTAGAGAAGGAGCTGGCTGAATTAAAGTGTGAAACCTGTGACAAAGTTGCCTCAGATATGGATGCCCTGAAGAAAAAGGTCGAAACTCGTGAGGCAGAACTAGAAAAGACACTTGCTGAGAACAGGTCCCTAAAGGAAAGGGTCACTGTTGTGGAGGAAGAAAAGATGCAACTATCTAAGGTGCTCGAGGAACTCAAGGCTGATGAAGAAGTCAAAAAGCAAGCATGGATAAAAGAACAGCAAGCAGCCAAGGTTGAAGAAACCAAGCAAGGATTCAAAGAACGATTTCGCCCTGGCTTAGGACTTGGTTCAGAATTAGTAACTCAGCAAAATCCAGTAAAAGTACCAGCAAAGGAAACCTGTGACGGAACTTGCCAGAACAGAAAGGATAAGAAGGGACAGAGGAAAGTTCCCGCTCACTCACACCCTTTTAACAGTGATAAGGAAAGAGCATACCAGATCTGGCTGAAGCAAGCCAGGAATCAGGAAAGGAAAGATGTAGACCTCACACGCACAAAGCAGAATAAGTCTATCCCGGCAGGTCTAAGTAAGTATGCCTATCTAAAAGAACACATGGTTTGCTGGTATTGTGGAAAGTCAGGACATCTCATAAGGAACTGTACTCTCAAGACCAGAATAGTTCAGAAAGTAGAAACTCAACCTGAGAGATCTGTTTTTGAGGGTAAACGTCAGTCCAGAGGAAGTAAGACTCAGAGAACTTTCCCAAGTCAGCGAATGTCCAGAATGAATGCTCCTCAGAAGTCTCTAGGAAGGAGAGTAGGGACGGGTCCCCGCTCCAAACCTAGAGAAACCCCTAGAATTAAAATCCAACTTGAAAATAACTTACCTGTTGTTAAACCTGCTGCTGTATCTACTATTACTAAACCCAGTAAGCCCAAGCTTGTCTGGGTTCGTAAAAACTAATCTTTGCATTGCAGGTTGAAGTGAGGGACAGCTCCTGGTATATCGATAGCGCATGCTCCGCACATATGACAGGAAACTTAAGATGGTTCGCCTCACTTCAAGATCACGCTGGAGGACAGATATCCTTCGGCAATAAAACAACTGGTGAGATTTTTGCTCTAGGGAAGGTACGTATTTCAGATAAACTACAAGTTGATAATGTTAATTTAGTTGATAGTCTGAGATACGATTTGCTAAGTGTAGCACAATATGTCAGAAAGGTAAGAATAAGGTTACATTTACTTCTGACGGCTGTGAAGTTGAGTGCATAAGTACAGGTAAGGTGATACTTAGAGGGATATGCACGAACAGAGTTTACAAGGTGGATCCCTCATTCATTCCTGAGGAGGAGACTTGCCTATCCACCATTGCTGATGATACAACTCTGTGGCACAAGAGGTTTGGGCATGCAAACCTCAGACTCCTATCCAAGCTTCATAAGAAAGATCTCGTGGTAGGGTTACCCAAGGTAAACGAAGACATCAACAATGTTTGTAGTGCGTGTGCACAAGGGAAGCAGGTGCGATCCTCATTCAAACCGAAGGGAACGGTAAGTACTACAAAGCCACTGGAATTGATCCACATGGACATATGTGGACCAATGAGAACAAGAAGTAGAGCTGGTAATCGTTACATTCTTGTTATTGTTGATGATTTTTCACGCTATACCTGGGTTTTCTTTCTAAAATCCAAAGATGAGGTATTTGATGAATTTTCTGCTTGGGTAACTGTCACTGAAAACCAACTTAAACAAAGCCTTGTGACTATTCGTACTGACCATGGAACTGAGTTTGAAAACTCTCAGTTCCTATTGTTTTGCAGAGACAAAGGGATAAGTCACAACTTCTCAGCACCCCGTACTCCACAACAAAACGGAGTCGTAGAACGGAAGAATAGAACACTAGAAGAAATGACCAGAACCCTCCTGATCGCTAGTGGTCTCCCCAAATCCTTTTGGGCAGAAGCATTAAACTCTGCTTGCTATATCCTTAATCGTGTTTCTGTTAGAAATGTTTTGGAGAAAACTCCCTATGAATTGCTGAGAGGTAGAAAGCCTAATATTTCCCATCTGAGAATTTTTGGATGCAGGTGCTATGTACACAACAACGGAAAGGACAACTTGGGCAAGTTTGATCCTAGAAGCGACGAAGGAACCTTCGTAGGTTACTCCCCCCAGAGCAAAGCCTACAAAGTGTACAACCGCCGCCTCAAAAAGATAGAGGAAAGCATCCATGTCGTATTTGATGAGGAAATTATGGGAGGAAACCTGGTTGAGGATGCACACTCATCTCCCCTTGAGTATGAAGAAGACTTTTCTATGACTGATGACACCAGCTGGGTCGAGGTCCCTGAGGTTCCTGAGTTTCCCATTAATCCCCCACCAGCAGATCAAGTCGCTGGATCGAAGAAACTCAAGTGGAAACCCATGATACTGACTTACCGAGCACTGACTCAGGGGGAACACAAGAGATGGAAGAAATCAGAGGAGAGCTTCCGGAAGAAGAGGATGACCCGGAAGTGAAGAGAACCAGCTGATCGTGGTTCCTCGTAGAAGTAGTCGTGCCTCAAACCCCCTCAACGTTTGACCGACTACGTGTGGGATAAGAATCCATCTCAGCTGCATCGGCAATCTCAGAGACAGGAGAAACTGAATTTCATTCTCTTATTTGCTTTGCCTCTGAATATTGTCCCCTAATTGCTTTTGTTTCTCTCTCAGAACCTAAAACTGTTAAAGAAGCTCTCAAGGATCCTAACTGGGTAAATGCTATGCAGGAGGAGTTACATCAGTTTGAGAGAAACAAAGTCTGGCGCTTAGTTCCCCGTCCCGAAAATCGTAAAATTATCGGAACCAAGTGGGTCTTTCGAAACAAGTTGGATGACCAAGGGAGAATCACGAGAAACAAAGCTCGACTCGTCGTCAAAGGATATAATCAACAGGAAGGGATTGATTACGACGAGACATTCGCTCCCGTCGCCAGGTTAGAAGCCATTCGTTTATTAATTGCTTATGCATCTTACCATGGCTTCAAATTGCAGCAAATGGATGTCAAGACGGCGTTCCTCAATGGAGTACTTAAGGAAGAGGTTTACGTGGGACAGACCCCTGGATTTGAGAACGCTGACCATCCAGATCATGTGTACATCCTAGACAAAGCCCTATACGGTCTGAAGCAGGCACCACGTGCCTGGTACGAAAGATTGTCAAAGTTTCTTATGGCACATGGATACGTTCGAGGAGTAGTGGACAAGACACTATTCCTACTCAGAGAAGGGAACCATACGTTGGTAGTCCAGGTAACAAGGTTGATAGGAAATCTACTTCGGGAATGGCTCAGTTCCTAGGCTCATGCCTCGTATCTTGGGGATCGAAAAAGCAGACGTCGGTCTCACTATCTACTGCAGAGGCGGAGTACATAGCAGCAGCAGCTTGCTGCTCTCAGGTTCTATGGTTAAAATTGCAACTTACTGATTATGGTATACCTGTCTCTCAAATTCCAATAATGTGTGATAATACTAGCGCCATTAACATAGCAAAAAATCCGGTGCAACATTCACGTACTAAGCACATTGAAATTAAACATCACTTTTTGAGGGACTGTGTAGAAAAAGAATTAGTAACCATGAACTTTTGCAATACTGATGATCAAATTGCTGATATTTTCACCAAGGCACTGAACAGGGACCGCTTCGAGAAGCTACGGATGGAGCTGGGTATGGTTACCCTCGACTGACTAGTCGCTAATCCGTCATCAACTCTCAATGATTGGCTAGGAACTGAAGGTACCGAGTACTAGTCATGTAATCATAGGTACGCTTAATTTCTCTGTTCATAATATGTGCTAAGCCCAATATCCACATATGAAGGTCAGTAGAGAGTTTCCCATTTTGAACTGATATGTGTAGACAGTTAAGCTTGTTCTTTCAGCCCAAAGAACCCTTCCTGATGTTTTGCACCCACAATACAAGCCCAAATGATGGAAGGTGTTCCTGCCAACCCTAGCCCTCTCATAGTATGTCTTGCTCTTATGAACCCATTGCATATACACACTGGAGCAATCATCTATGAGGTAACTCTATTACATATTGCATGATTATTTGTTTCCTTGCTTGTGTGATGCCGTTTTGTACCACTTGGGTAAATGTCCGCATCACCCTTCGCATTAATGAACCATGGGATAAGGCTAAACTTTCTGGCGGGAACTCTGGCGGGAAAATCTGGGCGGGAAACTCTGCGCGGTAAGATATTGTGACAGATTTGATGGATTTGATGGATATTTATTGCAGAGTAATTATTGCTATTATGGAGGGAATATTTACTTGGGTGAAACAAACTTTTGGTCATCATTATCTTTTTCCCACCGAAAAATTAGGAGAAGATTTGGAAGGTTGTTGGGTATAAATACGTATCAAATCAAGAAGGATTTATCTCTCTCAAAACCCTAGCCTACCTAATCTGTCAAGAGCTCCACACTCTCTCCGATTCAATGGCCTCCAACAACAACTACAACGCCGCCCTCATCAATGCGCTCCAGAAATTGGTTGAGTCCGGTCACCTTCATGTCAACCAAGAGGTCCGAGCTCCTCTCCTTGCCATTGAGTGGCACAAACCCTCGGAGATGAACCAGACCACCACTCCACTCCCGCCGGCCACCCAATCTGTCACCCAACCCACGATGCCGGAGGAGATCGCTGATGAAGTGCCGGAGAAGCACATCCCAACAATCCGGTCAATGAAGGTCCGATTTCAATTGGATCCTCGACGGGTGAGGACCTGCCCGCTGGCAGCACCAGGAGGGTGATGCCACAGCGTAGCAGCAAGAGCAGAGTTCCTATTCCTCAGGAAGAGGAAATTGATAGCGCACCTCGCCGCCGTGTGAAGACTGTGGCTCGTAAGCGCGCACGAGTGGCTGAGGAGGTAGCCACTCCGACAGCCGCCACCAAAAGGTCCAAAGGACAGACCAGCGCTAGACCGAGCGCACGTAGGACAGGAAAGCAACCTATGGAGGAGGTTGAGGTATCTGTGGTGGATGTATCGGGGCGAGGGATTGTGAAGGAATATGTGGTGAAGCAGCCATTTTTGAGGGAACCCGACATGGAAGGATTTCGTGAGCTGCTGCAAGCCCAAGGATGGGAGACCGTGTTCGAGGAGACCCCTGTCTCTGAGGCTCTAGTGAAGGAATTTTATTCCACGTTTCAAGTAGAGGACAAGGGATATGCTCTCGTGGGAACTTACTATAGGGATGGTGTCCCCTATAGTATCTCCAGTTTGGAACTGGCGGTCTTGCTCAGGGTAGAGCATGAAGGGTTCTCCACGTTCTCCCATGGACAATGGCCAGAGGGAGTCAATGGTGGTGAGTTGATGAAGGCTGTCAGTGAGGACCCCTCCCCTCCAGCCAAATATGTGACAACTGGTCGCATGTCCATGCACACCAGGCTTATGCATGCGTTCTTGATTCGGAACGTCGTCCCTAGAGAGGAGAAAGGGAACATTCTGCAGATCCAAGACGTACTCCTACTGGATCAGATATTTCAGGGACAACCAGTGAACCTAGCCAAGATCATTATAAGTCACATGGGGCATATTCGGAAACAAGAGGGTCACTATCTGGGGTTCCCGACGATAATCAAGAAGATCATGTCATTCCACGGGACTTACAAGCCTACTGAGAGGGAATTCATCTTCTCCAGACCGTTAGATTATGCTATTATTAGGAGAATGGGGTTTCGCCTGGAGGAAGGACGTGGTTGGGTAAAGGACCCACCTGCTCAGGGTAATCGGCAACCATCTCAGCAGGAAGAGGTTCCTACTGATGCACCGAGGGACAAGCTTGATGAGATACTCCAGCGCATAGGAACACTTGAGGACACTCTCTCTGCTCTCATGACTCAGATTGGTGATGATGCCAATAATCATCATGATATGCTTAAGGAAATATTTCGCAGAATTGAGACACTCATCAACCGCCCAGAGCCCTCCGGACCTCCTGCAGATGTTTAGTGGCTCCCATGGTTCCCTATCCCTTTCATTCAACCCCTAGCATATCTTCCTTTAAATTTTTTTTTTTTGGTTGTTTTTTTTTATGCTTTTCTTGTCTGCCACATCAGTTCCCCTTAATCAATGAACTTTTCTACTGCTTTTCTAATGTGATTTTGGCTTGGCTTATATTTATGATGCAGTAGAGTTTTGGCGATCTATTTATGATTATTTGGCTATGTATTTCGTTTCACTTCTTTTTGATGATGCCAAAAGGGGGAAGATAACAGGAAAGGCATATTCTGAGGGGGAAGTCGTACCTTATGTAAATCCGTGGTTTCTGTGAAAGCTAAGCTTTCTATGCCTCGGTGGAAACTCATAAGGTAACTGTCGGATAAGTTCAGTTTTTAGGGCTAACTGGAACTTATAGAATTTAATCTGTTGGATGAGTTCAGTTTTTAGGGTTAACTGGAACTCATAAATCTGTTGGGTAAGTTCAGTTTCTAGGGCTAGCTGGAACTTACATAACTTGTTGGGTGAATTCAGTATTATGAGTCTAAACTGGAATTCACATTGCTTTCGGTTTGTGCATGTCATATAATTTCCTGTTTTTATGAAGGAGTGTTTGTCACCATCAAAAAGGGGGAATTTGTTGGTGACTGGGTTCCCATAGGTTTTGATGGGAACAAACACTCAGCTGACTTCTGTTTTAAGTGTGCAGAAAAACAGGTGGAAGGAACTGCGGGGGAAGGCTCCCTGAGCAACGCAGTGCTGACGTCAGCATGACATGGCACAGATAACAGATTTCCTTATTAATGAATATCTGCAGTTTCCTAATATTTAGGAATAAGATAATCATTAATAAGAAATCAAATATATCTGCACAAAGATAAGATATTAAAAGATATTATTGTTTAGATATATTGAATATTTTGTAATATCTTTTATATATTTAAATCTTTGTTATTATCTGAATTTTTCAGATAAGGAAACTTTGCCTAACTTTTAGCACAAGTTTTGGCAGGTTTTCCAGCAGGTATAAATAGACGTGCAAGAGCTCAAATATGAACTGTGGTCGTTCAAAGAGAGTATTTTACAGCAGGATTCAGTGCTATATCTGAACGTTTACACCGTTGCAAGTTTCGTGTGTCGGAGCTTGTTCAAGGCGAGTCATCGGGTGTGTTCCGTGTGTCGGAAGGGCATTGGTGCATAGGGATTGTTCGTGTGACGAAGATCCTGCCTTGCGGTCGAGCTGCGTGGAGTCTATCAGTCCGAGAGGTGTCGCGCAGGCTTCGTGTGTCGAAGCTGCGGAAGAACGGAGCCGTTCCTGTGTGGTCTAGGTGTCCGGCCTGCAAACTGTTAGGTGAAGAGTAGTTACGTGCCGGGAACCCTGCTTTGAGAAGTGAGAGTGTTTTGTTGATTAACGTTGTGTACGGACAAACATTCAATAAAATATCAGCAGGTTCCAAAAATCCTTCTAGAGGTGCTAGAAGGTAGTGGTTTACTCTGAGTACTTGTTTGGTGCTTAGAGGTTCCACTATAAATCTCTGCGTACGTTGTTCCTATTTACTTTACAATTGTCAATTACATATATTCCGCTGTGCAACTGATCCAGGGAACTCACTATAGTTCCCCTGGTAACTTAAGCTAACTTAACCTCGATCCAACAATAACCTTGTTATGATGAGTCATGTAATTGTTAGATATCGTAATGGCCGTCGAGCCATGTATAGCGTCAATAAGCCCATCGTGACAGTTAGACAATGAGCAATGATCAACCCACACATGACTCCCGCCAAAAATCGACACACCATCCCCATCAGAAACAGTCCTGTAACCAAAATGGTCTGGAGAGTCTCTAACATCAGTATTCCCACCTTGCTTACAATCATGAATGTTGATCCCATGAATAATTATATTTGTAACGTATTTGCACCGTAATGCACGGTCCATTTGCGATATGGACGTTAGCTCCGCGTCCGTCGATGGTTTTGAATGAATTCATCATTAGTTCTTTTCTTTAATTTGAATCACCATGTCACGTTCGAATATTATCCAAAGTGGTTCATTTTGTATCACAGCATGTCTCAATGTACCTTTTTTTGGGTTCACTGGGTCATCATGATTGGGTTCAGTTACTACATAAATCTTTCCATCTCGGCCACCAATGGCATGCTTACCGAAACCCTATCGCGCAATCTGCTAGACGTTGTCGATTTTTAGACCAGTTCTTGTCACACCTCCAACAGTCATCTATTGGGTTACCAGTTCCACATGATAAGTACCCAAGCTTCCTCCTAGACTCATTGATGCTCCTACAAAAAAACAACTGTTAAAAACTTCGCTGAATAGTAAAAAATGAAAAGCTACAGAGTTTTGAGGGAAGTGCATTTTGCAAAAATGTACCTGTGTACTTGATTGACAACAAGCTCAGGATCAAGAAGAGCATGAGGAGATGAGGAGAGGCTGAGTGCCGAGGAATGGAAGAGGGTAAGAGGAAGAGGGACAGGAGAGGAAATGTCATTTTGAATTGGTGTTTGGAAGTTGAGAAATTTGGTTGGTTTTAAAGGGAACTTTTTTTAAGAGGATGAGGACTTTTTGGTAGCTTTTGGTAAATATTACTGCATGGTTTTTTTTCTTGAAATCTCATTGGATTTAAATGTATTGAAGGTTAGAATATAGTGAATGATCCTAAAAGGCACAGTAAAGAGTGTGATATACAGGTCTCACCGACACTTTAAAGAGCCATTTTCTTCATTTTTTCATTAACTGTTTGTGGATTTTAAAGAGGCTTTGGCAAAATGCGAAGATACTATTCTGAAAAGGATACCATACCATTCATTTTCCCATAAAATGGGCAACTTGAATGGTTAATGTGGTTGGTGACTATTCATCAAATGCAATAAAATGATAAGAGAAACATGTTCTTCCCATGTGAGCTTTGTTCCCCATATTTGTGTTATTGTCAAACAGTGGTCTCCACAACTTTGATTCCAAGTATAAGTAGTCCACATATATCTTAGAACTTGCATTTTGATATAAACACTTGCAACTGTTAATTTTGATGATCATGATACTTAAAGTAATCCGGAATGCTTTGCATATGCATTTGATTTTCAATCAATGTTAAGTTGAAAGTAACAATTAGAACAGTTGGATCCGCATTAATCAGTAGTAGTACTAAAATAAGAATCAGAACATGGACATTATGTAAGTTTCTACAAATGTCAGTTATTGAGGGTGGTGGAATGCAGTACAATCTTGGTGCATATAAATGTTCAAGAACATGGTAGCTAGGGGAGTGAAGTGTTGCATGGGACAAGAAACAAGTTCGGTATTGTTGGTTATTTAGTACCTAAATACTTATCAAGTCCCTCACATGCCTCCATCCCAAAAATGGAGGTTTGAGATTAGGTGGATGGATGGGTATTGGATAATATGGAGCCCTGAACATTGAGAGGTTTTGATGCTAATCATTTAAATGTGAGTATGGAATTGCTGTTAAAAGGTCCCAGTAGAATCACTCCTGGCATCAATAATTTAGCATATACAGAACATTGATGGATTGATTTTTCATTAAATTAGCAATGACAAGAAGTTGAGTTTTTTACAAGTGGCACATGCAATGTGACTAAGGTAACTAAACCATCAAGGACTCGTACGAAGCAGTAGACACATCAAAATTTTCCTAGAGTTACTGTTCACAGTTTTCTTGAAAGACAATAACACTTAGTAAGTATAAGAGAAACTGTCTGTGTTCATCCGGTGAGTTTAGATATAAGAAGTTCAGTCTAGATCTATTTGACTGTCTGGCACAAACTCTTCCAACTGGATTCCCAACTCTTGAGCTCTTTTCAACTTCTCTAACTGAGCTGACTTACGAAGCTTCTCCAGAGTATAATTGTTCATGCTTGAATCCTTGTCAACTTCCGCAGCTTTTCTTTGACCAACTGCAAATATAAGATAACACAGATGGATGGATGCCATTAAGTGCAAATTATACCATCAAAAGGCGCACAAGATATGTACATACATATCATGAAAGGAAGTGCTACAAACACACACATAAACCAGCAACTCATTGTTTAACTTACACAAAAGGTTGAGCATAGTACTACTAACCAGTTATTGGGGTTGCAAACCCTGTATCACCCTCCATTTCTGACACGTCAGAATCATCCATGTAAGTGCCAGCACTATGACCTGAACTTACAGATTCATCTTCAGAACTCTCATCATAATCATCCTTAAATATGTTGGTGGACAACAATGTTTTTCTTCTGCTAGCAGAACTATCAGCATTCACAACTTTATTGGTGGCTAGTTGTTTAGACTTGGTTTGCTGTACCCCTCGAAGTGATCTCAAGGAAGAGTTGGATGCAGTTACTGCCTCAGCATTTTCTTTCAACTGATTCCGGGACACAGTTTTGGACTGACTTTTATTCTGCTTAGTTTCCCCAAGTGAAGAAGTGGACTTCCGTGTTTCACTAGCACTGGGAGAGTGCAGGCTTTTAGTTTCTGACGTAGTTTGTTTGAATTTCTTGCTGGATATTTTCAACTTTTGTTTGCCGCTACTGCTTAGAGTCCTATCTATCGGAACTCTGAAAGATTCTGTGTCCGAATGAAGAATAGCTCCATGAGGTAGGCGCACTGATAATGAATCTTGGGAACTCTCAACCTGAGATTTCTTACTATCCTTTACAACTGCTGATATCTCTTTCACTTCCGGGTCCTTGGTTTTTTCATTTACATCTATTCTTTTCTCAATAACATCACCAGAAGCAACAGCTCCAGGCTTCACACTGTCATCAACTAAAAGATTATTCCCAACAGCAGATTCAGGAAGCTTACCTTCCACTTGATTAACATGAGCAGCATCATTGGAACTACTATTCTTACCATCGTTATTCGTAGCAGTTCTCATTTCTTTCTTATCAGCTACAACAGATTTATCTTCACTGTTAATGTCACCAGATGACTGAGAAGGATTAGCCAATTTATCTTGTAACTGAATTTCAGGACCGGTAGATGAAAGTCTCTTCCGTTTCAACTTCTTATTGCCTTTCCCAGATGCATGCAAATGATTCTTAATTTCACTACTAGCAATGAGCTGAGAGGCCTTCGGGTTTGGTTCTTTGTCCTTGACAACTGGCATTTCAGATCCCTCCGAACCTATTACATCATTAATGGCACTGCTTCCATTAGCGTCTCTCTTTGCAGCGTCAAAACCAGCCACCTTCCTGTTTTTTCCATCTAATCCTGAATGAGACATGTTACTCCTTTCTAACTGGGGCCGTATACTTTCTGCACTTGGGTTGCTCACAATATCAACTTGAGTTGTTACACTCTCGTTTCCTAGGGTAGTTATCCTTTTCTTGTGACATTCGCCATCTTTCACTTTCTTCCAAGTTTTCCTGGTTTTACTTGACATGCTAGCCCCATCAATATGCAATACTTCAGGAGCTGTGGGCAGTAATGCATTTTGGTCTGTTAAAGAAATCTGATTGGCAGGGAGTTGATTAGGGTTATTCGATGCTTCTCCTGTGTTTTGCATCGCTGAAGTCTTTGAATTCTCCTTTTCAGCTGCCTCAGTTGCCTGCAAATCTGTCGTAGCTTTAACATTTTCTACTCCATTGATTCCCATGGGAACTATGACACTGACTTCTGTAGCTAGATGATTCTGAAGAGTTGACTTTGTTTTCTTCTTCTTTTGTTTGGTGCTACGCTCACTCTTTTCAGCAGGGACCTCAGACTTATAAGCAGCAGTGGTAAGACCACTAAAGTGTTCGCCATCTATAGTAGATTTTGCATTTAAAGAACCTCCATTGGCAGGATCCTGTCGCACCATGTCTCCGATATTTGTAAGCACATTAGTGGCAGCTATCGGCAGGTGATTCGAGTGACTGTGATCTTTCACAGGGTCTTCATTTGTGGGTTTATTTGCAGATTCAAGCCTTGCATCCACAGGGGGAATAGAATCACATAACATGCCCACGGCTGTACTATTTGCACCGCTGGTGGTAACATTGACTTGCTCACATGTGGCAGCATCTTGTGCACCTTGATCTGATACAACAGTGGTTGAATTGTCATTGTTTCTGTTGATCTGCTTAGCTGAATCTTTTCCCTTCTTTTCAATCTTACGCTTTTTCCTTCCAAAATTAGCCTCTTGTATGCCAGAAAAATCAACCTTTGACACATTTCTGTCGACTGGGTTTTGAGAGTCATCTATTTTCCGCTTTTCCCCCAACTGTCTAATCTGGCCACTCACACCATTTGTACTGTAGTCTCCATCAACTTTAGATCCCACCCTCTTATTTGTGTCAGAAGAAGACGTCCTACAATGATCATAACCCATGTGATCAAACTCTGTTTCCAAATCCTCCTGCACGTTCAGTGATGCATCACCGCGAGCATTGCCATCCTCTCTTCCACTCAAAGAAGCAACATTCTGCAAAATTACAGCTGCCTCGTTGATATGCTCTTGCACTTCTGGAAGATGGTCTGCAATTTCTAAACCTCTCCCACCCAATCTACAAGCATCAGCGCACACGAACCATTTTCTCTTTGCCTCATCAAATGCACTCTTAACATGCATTGAGTCAGACAAATGGTAGAAAACACCTTTGTGTTTCACCTATATCGTTCAAAAGCATACCTTTACTTAACTCTCCAATTCAACTTCATAGTATATATTTTCACAGTTAAAACTAAAACATACGAACATACCTTCAATGCATTAACACCAATCTCTCCAATCTCAGGATAGCACAAAGTATGCTCCTGCTCTATTTTCCCTATAAAAAAATTTAAAATATTAATACTACAAGCACACATATATATTTACCGCAATCACACTAAAACTCAGTTCAAAAAACTAATTCAAATTCATCTATCCATTAGCAACAAAATCACTTAATCAACTATACACAGAAATTCGATATCATACTTTTGAAATCGACAACTGTGTCCCCTTCTTGAACCTCCATCACCATGCGCGTATCCAAACTGGTGTCGACAAACACAGTGCGAGATCGCGGTGGATTCGCCATTGAAGCCGCCGACGATTGGATGAGGAGATCGTAATGAATTTAGGGTTTTACTTGAGGCTGATCGTATACATGATATCTATTCTAATCATTTGAAGCTCTAGTCACAGCAACGGACATCCAACCCATAATCGACAGCATCAAGCATGCATGTCTCTTCCGCATAGATGAAGAACGACCCTCCAAGAGAACAACAGGAATACAGGCGAAGAGCACGAGGCAGGAGGAAAGCAACTGGTGAGACCAGGGTTTGAACCCTGGACCTGAGGATTCTTTGTCAGAATCCCCACCATCAGGCTACCACCCCTGATGGATATAGAAATTCCACTAAACGTGGGAATTAAGCTGGGCCTTTATTATTGGGCCATTCTATTATGTAGATTTGGGCCCTTATTGGATCATGTTAGAACAGAATGCCGTTAAACCGTTGCTAGTCCTTCGGAGATTCCAAGGTTAAAAATCGAAAAATTATTATTCAATAAATCGCGACCCATTTGAGCTCATCTGATATTCTGATCTGGCTCAGCTAGTCAAAATCGCACACACATTTTCGTGCGCCAATTGGCCAATTTTGTCGCGCGTGGAATATTCGGAGCTCCGATGGCTTGCGTGGTTGGATCTGCCGCTGTTGTTGGGTTGAAATCTATACCTTCTGTGATGGACTCGCAGTTTGGGAAAGTGGGTTTCGTTAGTAGTGGTGTGGGGTTGAATCAGGCGCGGGCTTTACCTTTTGTGAGGTTGCAATGTGGATCGAGGAAGGTGTTTGGTTCTGGTATGTTTTTGTGACTGCTTGATTTTAAGAAATGTTTTGAAGTTTCGGATTTGTTTTGGAGATTGTGTTCTTTGATTTTCTGATGAAATGCATGTAGTGCAAGAAGTAGTTTCTTCCTTTTAAGGTAAAATGTGACTTAAGGCTTCGATTTCTGAGGCAGAATGGGACTACAATTATCTGCATTACACATTTACTGTAATTCATTTTTGAACTTGTTCAAGCTTATGTTTAAACTTAATTCAATTTTGTACGGTAAACTGAGTGTATGCTTGTTTAAAATCAATTGATGGCTGTGTATCAAGAGGGTATTGTAAATTTAGCTGTGGGAGACTACGATTAATGTGATTAATTATTTACGGAAGTAGGTACTCAGTTTTTGATCTCAGATTAGAACTTTTGTTTGAATAAAATGCACGATCACACAAGAAATTTATATTTTCTGATGTTTGTTGTTGGACAGGCATAAAGGCCCAGGTTGCAGCAGTTGAGAAAGTGAGTACTGATGTGAAGGCAGTTGCGGAGGCTCCAGTTGTTATCGTGGCCGGGGCTTCCAGAGGTATTGGTAAAGCTGTCGCGCTGGCTTTGGGAAAATCTGGCTGCAAGGTGAATTGACCCCTCTCTCAATGTCTATGTGTTCTTAATCAATAAAAGATAAAAATATATTATAAGGATTTTTTGGTGTAAAGGTGCTTGTTAACTACGCAGATCGGCCAAGGAAGCCGAAGATGTCTGCAATGAGGTGGGTTCTATTCCTTTCAGCCATTTTCTTCAAGACATGTGGTTTACTCTGATCTAAAGCTTATGGTTTTGTGCATTATAGATCGAGGCAGCTGGTGGCCAAGCACTCCCTTTTGGAGGGGATGTTTCTAAAGAAGCTGTTGTTGAGGCCTTGATTAAAGCTGTACGATAGACGATACTATTCTCGTTGGGTCTTAAAGGTTCTAATTCTTATTGACATGCCCTACATTTTACAGGGAGTTGATGCATGGGGAACTGTCGATGTATTGATAAACAATGCAGGTTCGATAAAATTTGTGACCTATTTTACCGTGCTCTTCCTTTTATCGTATTTTTCATCTTGTGGCTATTAAATAAATGTCATTTCGTTGATTTAAGAATCACAAGAGATGGTCTGTTAATGAGAATGAAGAAGCAGCAATGGCAAGACGTTATCGACCTGAACCTCACAGGAGTTTTCCTCTGCACTCAAGTAACCATTTGATACCCATTACTATGCAAATAATATTTTCCATCTGTACCAGTGAAACTGATGTAGAATACAATTTGCAGGCAGCTGCTAAAATCATGATGAAAAAGAAGAAGGTACTTTGGTTTATATATTTTTCTTATTTTGCCGAGCTTGACTGTGTTCTCAGTTTCTCATATCTTGGAATTCTTTTATATAAAACCTCAGGGAAGGATCATAAACATAGCATCTGTTGTTGGGTTGGTTGGGAATGTTGGAAAGCAAACTACAGTGCAGCCAAAGCTGGTGTTATCGGCTTCACCAAGGCTGTTGCCAAAGAATACTCCAGCCGAAACATTAATGTGCGTCTTTCAGAATTAACTTTCCTTGAGTTTTCTCTGCTCTGATAAATGTCTTAGGAATCAAGTAACTGAATATCCTAACAAAGCTGAATTATTACAGGTTAATGCAATTGCTCCGGGGTTCATTGCATCTGACATGACGGCAAAGCTAAGTGGTGACATTGAGAAAAAGATTCTGCAGACAATACCATTAGGTGAGCTGACTGGATTATTATTATTATTATTGGCCCATGCCTTACATTCCATGTTGCCATCACTTCGGATATTCAGTTGGTCTGATTCCAGTATATTGTTATTCATGAATTTCGTGTGTTGGTTTTCCTCTGCGGGAAGGTATGGCCAGCCAGAAAGTTGCAGGACTTGTTGAATTCTTGGCCTTGAACCCTGCAGCCAGTTACATCACTGGACAGGTTCTTATCACATTCCAAAGTATCTTTATTATTTTGTGCATCGCGCAGCCTTTTGCACAGATGCATTTGCTTGAGAGCCCTTCCAACTAGAAAAATACATGCAGACATCATTTTTTGCAACTGAATTTTTTGGCACGTTTGCGCAGGTGCTAACCATTGACGGAGGAATGGTCATGTAAGCTGAGTGTCATATGCTACCTCATTGATGAACTAAATAGACATAGAAATTTAGTTTAGCTAGACAATGCGTAGCTTGTTACAGACATTTTCCCAGATGATTGAAAATATCCTTATGTAATGTATTTACTATTTGTAGCAATACAATGAAAATTGACAAATGGCTATGCTAAAGAGCTGCAACTGTAGGGTGCTTTACTTATAGTAACTGAACAAAGCACCTTTCAATATGCCTTAAGTTTACATGCATTAGTAAAAAGGTATGCTGAAGTTTTCAATGAAAGGCACATATGGACATATATTGTCAATGTATAAAGATGTAGAATAGATCAACTTGCCATTGAGATTGCACGGCGGTGGTTCTTGATGGGCCTCCCGCCAGGGGCGGATCCAAGGGGGCTGGCAGGGTCCCTTGCCCCCTAATCCCGAGAAATCGAAGATATTTCATATAGTTTTAAATTTGAAACAGCTAAATCTTATGGCTCAGTGGTTCTAAATCCAGTCTGTACCCTGGTAAACTTGGGTTAGAACCCTGCCATCCCATTTTTATTATATGTCTAATTTATTTTCTGCCCCCCCTATTTGGAGGCGCTGGATCCGCCACTGCCTCCCGCCACGAATAATATTTTCCACAGCTACACTATGCGCCCCGAAACAGAAAAACTTATTGAACGACTTGTTCATCTTGGTGCCTTTATGATTCAGTTGTGATGTTGTGACTTGACCTGATATGGGTTCTGTTGTCCTTGGCGCATCTTCAGATGCATATGAAGAAGATCTAGACACAGAGCTCGGTGGTAAATTAGGCAGCATGGTTTTTTGAGGGATGACACCTTTTGGAAGACTTGCTATAAATTTGCTCTTGGTTGATGCACTTGGAAGAAGTGTATCATCCAGAGGATATGTTTTTGGGTTGGTTGGATGAAGAGAGGATTTTGTGAATCTTTGTCGAAGGGGGACATGACTCTTACATAAGTCCATCGATTCATCGTCTCCCAGCAGATTGATTTTCTTTTTACTCTCTTTACTCACAGCCTGCTGATAAACCTTTCTGAGTCGTGCTGCTGCACTACTGCCTGCAGTTGGCTTCTTTTCAGTACTTGTTGAATATGTATAGGTAGCAGCACTTGAAGGTCTACTCAGCTCATCAACTTCAGTACCATTTTCATTCACAGTGTAAACGAGTAATTCTCCATCAGGGATCCGAAATGAAGTTCCAGGACTGTTCATAATGCCTTGCATCTTCAATTTAGAAACCAGTGCATTTTTTAGTGCTCGATCATCAACAAAGCTAGATCTACCTCCAGCTGCAACAACATGTCTCACCAAAATTTCTGAATCAACAGATTGTGCTCTTTTCTTGAGAAGGTCAAGCGGGGTCATTCCATTATTATCTATGCAGTTTAAAACAATTGATGGTACTGCCATCAGTAATTCCACTACTTCAGAGGGAATATTTTCAACTATTGCTAAATGAAGAACAGTTCTTCCATCCTTATTCCTGATGTTGACAATCTCTGGCAAATTCACAACTCCACCAGATACCAAATGCTTCAAGAGTCTGATTTGTTTATCTATTCTGTGAAAGCCTGGCATTCTAAAGCCAGCAACAGCCATATGAAGAAAAGTATCTCCATTATTGTTTGTCACGGACATTGATGATGGCACAATCTCAAACAACATATCCAACACCTCCGATTGACCCCTATAGGCAGCCACATGCAAAGCTGTATTACCTTGATTATCCTTTGCGACAGGGTCTATCTTGAAAGATGCAACTAAATCCCTCACCACCTGCAATGGGACACACAAAATTCATTTCAACAAGAGCCTTACAAAAATCAAGCCATTAATGGAGAATATATTCCTTTTATAAGTTCCAATTCAATAGTTCATAACAATCTCATACGGAATTTCAAAAACAAATAACAGGACTTGAAGAAACAAACGGACAGTCTATAACAAGTAATTTATCTATAAATTGTACTGGATATATTTCTGAAGTTCAAATACAATTATATTAAATGTCACAGAAGTTTCACTCATTAACAAGCAATACTTTCATTAGCACGTATATTATACTCATTAATAACTTCTATTCGAAACATGATCTGATATGAATCACTTTCCTAGCCTAAACTAAGTTACCAAACCAACATATATACCCTCCCCATATTCTAAAACTAAACCATTGACACTCCAAATCATGCTTCAAATTCAATATTAACACAATGAGCGTGAAATTACTACCTGAACATGCCCTTTTGCCGCAGCAGAATGCAACACATTACACCCCTGATGGTCCCTAAACCTCAAAAAGTCACCACCATTGCCCAAAATCTCTTTAACCATCTCCAAAAACCCTCCTCTGGCCGCAGCATGCACCGCTCGATTCATCACCTCATCCTTCAAAACAGAATCACAAAACTTCTCAAACTCTTCTCCACCAATGAACTCAACACCTCTCACTGGCATCAATGCAGCATTCACCAACAGCCTAAACACCTCCGCATTCTTGCTCCTCGCCCCTGCATACAACACATCACTCACACCATACTCACCTTCCCCAAACACCAAAAACGGATCAACATTCAACAGCTCCTTCACAAATGCCACGTCACCCGCCGAAGCAGCTGTATAAACTAACCAACCACCGTAACCTGCACGGATAAGCGAGTTTTTAGTTTTATTACCAACCGGCGGATCACACTCTCGGAACAGCTTCAACGCCACCTTAGCTCTCCGCATTGCCACGTCATCAAACTTCGAAACGTCGTCGTCCCAGACCGATTCGAGGCGACGGATGCGTCTCAATGACGTCAGCTTGATTAACAAATTAGAGTCCAGAGACAGAAGTTTACGGACGATATCGTAAGAACCATTCGCCGCTGCCCAATCGATCGGCGACGCGTACCACCACTGATCTCCGGTGCTCTCCCACCGCAGCGGCAGGTCCGTCGACGACATAACTAGACCTCAAATCGATCCAAAGCGCTGATAATCAAAACCATAAATTATAGAAATTGTGTGGTGGAGTGTCAAGTGGCGGGAGGATCGAGGTGGGGTCAGTAGAGATAATGACGTGGCGGAGATGAGGTGAATAATGTGGACCGCGAGAATCGTCTGCAGAGGTCGAAGAAGAAGACGAGAGAGAGTAATTTAAATATTTTTATTTTGGATTATTTTATTGTTAATAAAAATGTGGAAGGGTTTGGATTTGTTAGTGTTTTAATAATTTTTATTTATGGTAAATATGATAGGATTTAATAAATGAAATTAATGGTAAGTAATGCTAATTTTAGTAACTTTGAGCGATGTATTTTACCTGCATTTTTTCGTTTATTATTTATTTGTTAGGATTTCGATACTTTCAAAGCGGAATATTTTTCATTAATGTTTCCAGCTAAATTATTATGGCAGTTAATGACAAGTGATTTTTTTTTCAATTTTGAAAATGTGATAAATTGATTTATTTTGCATAATAATCCAAGAATTTAATATTGGAAAATTGCATGGAATCATATTTGGACCTTTTCCGATATTCTGTTGTTTTATGGTTCAAATCCATTAAACAAAAACATGGCTTAAATGACAAACGAAGGACACACTAATCAAAATCATGTTTATTGAGTTGGGCTTGAAGCTGGCCCAATTTGAAGGCCCGCCTACCCATTAATCTAATGTATCAAAATTCCAACCGTTGCTCACCCACCGACCCAAAAAAAACTAGCCGTTACACTCCCACTCAATCTTCTTCTTATCAAAACCCTATTCACTAATTTCAATTTCACGCTACAAACTCTGATCCACTCTCATCAAATCTCCAAAGCTAATTTCAATCTTTCTTAATGGCCTCAAAAACCGTCACAAAGGACATCATCACCCTCCGTGGATCTGCAGCCATCGTCAGTGAATTCTTCGGTCAGTCGCTCATTCACTGAATTTTGAAATTGTTCTATATTTTCAATCATCTGATTTCATATTCTTGGTTTTCTGCGCTTTTGATCAGGCTATGCTGCTAACAGGTCAGTGAAATGGACTCTCCGGGCTCCATTTCATCTCAATTTGATATTTACTGTGTTTAGGGTTTGGGATTGAAATTTGAAAAATGGGTTTTCTGATCTGGTTGATGTTTTCAGTATTTTATATAATCGAGGGGTTTATCCGGAAGAGAGTTTCGCAAAGGTGAAGAAGTATGGTCTTCCAATGCTGCTTACTCAAGATGATGGAGTCAAGGCCTTCCTTGCTAACCTCACATCTCAGCTTTCAGGTACTGTTTTATTTTTTTACTGTTTTCTGTTCGAAGTTAGGACCTTTTTTATTTTGAAATGTGATGCAGAATGGCTAGAATCTGGAAAGTTGCAGCGGATTGTGCTTGTTATAATGAGTAAGGCTACAGGCGAGGTGTTGGAGAGGTGGAATTTCAGTGTAGAGACTGATAGTGAAGTTGTCGAAAAAGGGTGGGATTTTGTTCATTTGATTTGTGTTGGTAAAAGTGGATAGGAATTGGTGTTGATTGTTTTTTTGTTGGTGGTGATTTTTAGTGTTTCGAGGGAAAAGAGTGACAAGGAAATCATGAGGGAAATTCAAGCAATTATGCGCCAGATTGCATCCAGCATAACCTACTTGCCTTGCCTTGATGAACCATGTAACAATTACCTTCTTTGGTTTTGTGCTTTGTGTAATAAATAAGGCATCAATGGTTGAAGGTTTGTTGACAAAGCTTGCTTATTGGTTGTTTAAGTTGATTTTCTGCTTCGTTTAGGTGTGTTTGATGTCTTAGCCTACACGGATGCTGATGTGGCGGCTCCTTTAACTTGGATTGAGAGTGACCCCAAACTGATAGCTAATCCTCAAATGGTCAAGCTGCATTCTTTTGACACCAAGGTAGCTCACATATACCCTTCTGTTGACTAGTGTTTGATTCAGGATGATATTTAACGGTCTGTGAACTTATGTGTACTGTGCAGATTCACAAGGTGAACACATTAGTTTCATACAAAAATGACGAGGATGATGAATAGATATAGACACCCTTACGAGCGGCAACCTCCTTGATTAATGTGGACTTCGTGAATCATTTGTTCACTATTTTGTATGGACTAAGAGTGTTTTCTGATACTCCTACATTTATGAGGGTTCAGCTCTTGATCCTTGGTATTTGTCATTTGACAGTATGTGGAATGTTAATGTAGACTTCTTTCTGTCTGAATGAGCATTTGTGGTTTCTGTAGCTCTAAATACTTCTTAACTACAACTAGTTTCATTTGTGGACCCAAAGTTTTTCTCCCGAGCGTTTCTGTGAAAAAAGAAACTGAATTTTTAAATGGATGGAGCTGTTTGCAATTGCAAGAAACCAATTAACATGAGGTGACAATAAGGCATTTTGTGATACCCATCTGAGAAGTTAGGTACTGATTCAGAAGTTAGGTACATTCAAGTTATCAAAGAGGAATTGCAATTGTGCATGTTTGATCGGAAATGTACTTTTGCTAATGCTCAACTATTTTCATCAAGGACATGAGATATGCAGAAAACACTGCATTTTTTTCATTTTATTTTCTCATACGGAAATATAGGACATAAAGTCGATAATGTTACATCACGATCTCTTTGGCTGTCAACAGTTTACATGATATCATAACACTCATAGTCTCATACCCAGAATGTAAAGGAACAATGTTGATAAGTTGTTGTCACACCATATAGTCTTGCATAGGCTTCAATATGCTTTTTCTCCAGTTCGGTAGCTGCACCCCTTACTCGTTAGCGCTGAATCATCAAGGAAAATAGTATACCATTCCATGCGCAAACATTTGTTCTAGCCAACAACGGATAAGTTACAGCCTGTTTCAATATGTGCATCACTGTTGCCAGCACTCCCATGGTGGTTAGGTAGCTGGTTCGAACAATCAGCGCAAAGATACTCGAGACAGAAATTCTCAATGAACACGCGGTTAGTGATACACTGGCCACACTGAATACAGCGTTGTATACAATTTATGCACGCCCTACATGTTTGAGTTTTGCTGCTCGGGCAACCTTCAATAGGGCAATCATAAACTAGCTTCACATTCTCGCATCTGGGCAAGGTTCAACATCAATAGTGCGTTCGTCATCAATTGGTAAATAGTATGTATCCCGACCAAAGAAATGTGGCTTTTCCGCGTTATGCTGCGAGTCCTTGTCAGTACCCAATACTTTTTTTAAATCATCCAAATGCTCTCGAGTCACTCCATATACTCCAGCTATTCTTAGATATTTGATTCCTCGAGTACCGGCCGAGGAAAAAACCTTTAAGTTATCGATGATTGCATCAATACTGAGTCTCGTACACCCTGGTATATTAAGCTGCATGGTAAATTCAAAAACCTCAGAAGTCAACTTAAACATCACCAATTGGACTCGATGATTGAGCAACAATAAAAAGAAACAAAAACCGAGCTGGCTTTTTAGACTCGTCATACATGTTTGTGTTAACAATACTTAGTATCTGCACAAGTCTGGCAAAAGATTCAGTACTCCATATGCGTTTTATAGTGTCTAATTATTACTGACACTCATACTAATGTGAAATTATTTGATCAAGCCCCACTACAAATTATCTAACTATTAACTTCCAATATATTTTTCAATACTCAGCATATCATAATTTCAGCAAAGGTTTAAAACAATCAGAAAGATGTTAGTTCCAACAAAGAATACACTGATAGAAATTATGGGAAACGTGATAGTACTGTTCAGCATAAGCAGAGCAAATTAGATTGATATTGCCAAACTAAAATTGTAGATCAGAAATAATGTGTGTTAAAGATAGAAAAGAATAGAAAAAGAAAACTGAGGGGTGACCTTGGTAAGCTGTGGGTTACTCTCTAAGACAAGCTTCAGTCCATCGTCAGTGATCCTAGAGCATTCCACCAAACTCAGAGACTGCAATTGTCTTTGAGCTCGACTTTTAAGTTGAATGAGGACCTCATCGGTTAGGTTTTCATGTAAAGGCCTATCTATATGAATATTTCTCCACAAAAATGGATCTGTGTTTATAGTGGAGCGAAAAGATCTACAAACTCTTTCAGAGGCAAGAAGATCGGCTGATGCCAGATAACTGAATGCAAAATATAATGCTTGATGTGGAGATTCACCAGCATCATCAATACATGCCCCAGAGACTGACTGATCCTCTTGAGCTTCATGAAAAATACTGTCTGACGGTAGTTTATGGATAATATCATCCACGTTGCTATCTGCTGCAACGTTGCAGCAAGAATAACTTGATGATTGCTGAGTCACGCCATCCTCATTAAATCTAGCAGGTGTAAAAGTCGCTTCATCAAACCCAACCTCAAAATTCACCGGCAATGAGTGAAACCTCAAAGCACTGTTCCATAAGAAATTAAACCCAGCGTACAACTCATAGTCCCTCTTGCTCAACCCAGCCTCATGACTTCCATAAGCACCATAATCTCCGAGCCATCCAGTGATAGCTGTAAATGTCGTGCTTATATCCATTCCAAAAGGATCCGTTGGCAAAACATCAAGAATATCATTCACACCTTCACTCGATCCGCCCCTATCTTCATGATAATCAAATATATCCTCAACTCCCCTAATGCATTTCCATGGCTTAGCACATCCATCAGCACCCCTATCCGGTGATCCATCTCCCACAAATCGGTTGCTGTACATCTGGCGAGATAAATTCAAAGCCATTCTACTAGGTTCACCTATGTCTTCTTCCCTCCCTCACTTATCAATCAAAACTCCAAACCTCAATATCAAATTTCCTTTCTTTTTCCCTTTTCTCCTTTTTTTTGAACCCTTTTCTTTGTAGATACCTAAACCAACTCGAAGAAATCGAAACCAAAAGAGGTGCCCCTCAACTTCTGATTGCAAACTAAAATACTGCACCAAAATGTATCACAGAGTCCTCAACAACAACAAAAACACCAGTACACCACCAGCACAACCTTAAAAAGACCAATTTTTTCACACCCAATTCAGCTAAACATGAACCAAAACTCAAAATCTCCAGAAATCAATAAATTATATGAATCAAGGAATAACACCCTTAGAACCCTAAACAGCCTGTTCACCTACAGTTTGATGAAATCAAACAAAATAAACACAAACCCAGATAGATAAACACCTCATCTTACCCTAATCCGGGACCGATTCAGATATTGTGACGCTTCAATTCAACTCCTGGATCGAATCGAATCCAGTCAGATCAAAATCAAACAAAGACAAAGATATATAAAATTGGTATTGGAAAACGGGAAATTGATGGATTGTTCGGTGATGTGATAAAATCTGAGATGGAATCGATCAGGGAAGAGTGAGATTAAAAAGGGGAGAAGGTGGAGAAAGAAAGCTGGGTACGGAGGAGATCAGCGGATACGAGAGAAATGCGAGAAAATGCGTTTCGGCCATTACAATTTTATTTTTTATTAGAAAATAAATATAAAAAATATTGGTAGCTGACGGATGACAAACGGCGTTAAGTGTAAAACCGTATTATCAAAATTTATGATTTAGCCCTTGTAGTTGTACATTTTGACAAAAGGAAATATGTTATGAAATTGTTGTATTTTCAATTTAATTTATATACTCTGCATGGACGATTCTAACTGGAGAAACAAGTTCAATTTTGGTAAGCCATGAAATGATTTTTATCAGTAAGTTATTGTTGATACATGGTCCCCATGTTGAATTTTGATGATGACAACACATTACTCATATTTGAATTGAGTGTGCAGAGGACATGGTTCTGATAGACTGTATACGGAACATGAACCTGGATTACATTGAGATATGCAAGGAATCATGATGCTGATAAAAGTATAAGGAGATAAGTCGAAGAAACTGCTGGAGCAACTGCTGGACACCTGGGAGAATCACAATGCAAAGGAAGTTGCAGATTGTGATGTGTCAAGCGACGGTTACAATGTGTCAAGCGACGGTTACACAAGGTGGTTACTCGTATGGGTAAACAAAAGAATCGGTATGGCAATTGAGAGAGTTGCTGGAAAAATTGCTGAGAGAGTCGCAAGCAAGGTGCAAGCACATTCTGATCATCGGAAAGTTGATTTTCAGAAGTTACAGAGCGTACATCGAGTGCGTGCAGGACAGAGGAACTTGTCCTAAGAGTCACGATTGTTGGTTTTGAGCCTACAGGCTAAGGTGACTGTGTATAATAGTTTGAAACACTGTTGTATAGATATTGTAGTGCTTGTACAGTCTATTGATTAATAAAAGTAATCATTAGACGTAATTCCGCTGCATTTGTATCTCTGAGGAACAATACCTGCTAACTGGTCTTAGTCCTTAACAAGTCTTAGACCTAGTCTTTACTGCTAACAAGCGATCCTATCAATTGGTATCAGAGCCGCTGGTTCTAGATCTTGTTGAGCATTGCAGGTATGTCAGGAGACTCGTTTGCTACTCCACCAAAGCTGAAGGTAGGAGAATATGCGTCATGGGCAATTCGGTTTGAGGAACATGTCCTCGCACTGGACGGAGAAGTTTGGCAGATAATTGAACAGGGCCGTCAAATCATCCAGGATGATACTGATCCAACTAAAGAGAAACCCAGGGCTTTTTACACCACTGCAGATTACAAGAAACTCCAGAAAAATGCAGGCTATGAAAGTTCTGCATTCTGCACTTGAACCTGGTGATCTGGACAAGGTCATGATGTATAAAGATCCCGCAGAAGTTTGGGATGCTCTCAAGAGGATTTATGAAGGTTCTGGTGATGTGAAGAAGAACAGGATCATTACCGCTCAGATGAAGTTCAATGCCCTTCGTCAAGGAAAGGATGAGTCGCTTCATGACTATCATTCTAAGTTCCAGGGAAGTTTGTCTACACTGTCCAGATTGGGAAAGGAACTTGACAATGGGAAGTTACTCACCACTTTCTGCAAGGACTTAGTCCAGCATGGGATAACATATCAAGGACCCTAGCTGCTCTCCCTGATACTAAGAGGATTACTCTTGAGGAACTAGTCTCAAAGCTGGAAAGTAACATGCTTATAGAGAAATGTAAGTTTGAGGGACGTGAACCTCAGAAGGGTGGGAAGCAGATAGCACTGGTCAGTGAAAAGGACAAAGACAAGGAGAAGTCTAAGTCCTCGAACGGTAAGGGCAAAGGAAAAGGAAAAGAAAAGGAATCCGATGAGAAATCCGATGATAAGTCAGACATGGCACTGTTGTCCAAGGCTTTGCAGATCGCAAGTAAGAAACTTGGTTCAAAGGACTCGTCTTCCAAACGCACCGCCGGTAAGGATGATGAGTGTTTCTATTGCAAGAAGAAGGGACACTTTGCTAGAGATTGTAGAAAGAAAAAGAAGGATAAAGCTGACAAGGAGAAGTCAAAGGATGACAAACCGGATGAGAAACAGAAAGACAAGAAAGCTATGATAGCAACTTGGGGTGATTCAGATGAGGACAGTGACCTCGACAGTCTGTTTGGGTCTAGATCTTCCAGAAGGAATTACTGCTTAATGGCAAAGGAAGAATCATCTACATCTGAGGTAGATTCTTCTTCTTCTGATTCATCTAAATATACATCACATTCTACTTTAATGTTTCTTATTAGAAGGCTTTGTGATAAGAATGATGAATTGTCTAACCTTGTTGAAAAGCAAGAAGTTGTCATTGAGAAGAAGTCTGCCAAGATACGGCAACTTCAGAATGAGCTCGTTGGAAAACGAGAAGCTGTTTTGCAGGTTCAAAACCTATGGCTAGAAGGAACAGTTCCAGAGTTCAGAAACCTAAACCAGGACTAGGTTATGGTGAAGTGACTATTCTGAAGAGAGTCCAAGTGCTGGTGAACCCAGGAGGACTCCACGGGTGAAGGTGGATCTTCATGACGAGGCAAGGATATATGGTAAAGGATATCATATTTGGGCAAAAAGCGCTCTAGGACAAGAGACCAGCGGGATCAACCTCAACAAACAGAAGGAAAAGGTTGCTGAGTTCAACAAAGTGGATTTCAGAAAGAGGAAAATCTGTTACCACTGTGGAAAGGAAGGTCATCTCTGGAAAAGCTGTCATGAGAAGTTTCCAAAGCAGGGGACATGTACCAGACAGAATCAGTCTGTCAAACTGATGTTTTAAATTCTCCAAAGAACATTTCTAGTGTTAACTTTGTGCTGACTTGAAACCCAAAAAGGCTAAGCTAATTTGGGTACGTAAGAACTAATCATTTCTGTGCAGGTAGAGAGAGGAACAGGTCCATGGTATGTAGACAGTGGATGCTCCAGCCACATGACTGGAAAGGTGGACTACTTCTCTTCTCTACAACAACATTCCGGAGGTTAATTACCTTTGGAAACAGAAGTAAAGGTGAAATTCTAGGCACAGGTATGGTTAAGTTAAATAAGAAAGTTAGTGTAGATAATGTAGTTTGGTCCGGAACTTGAAGTTTGATTTACTTAGTGTTTATCAACTTGTCAAGATAGTAATAATAAAGTTGTTTTACTTCTAATGAGTGCTATGTGAAGTCTCTAAGAACAGGAAAGATTCTTCTCAAAGGCATCATGGAAAATGGAGTATATATGACTGATCCGGATTGACCCAGACGAGTATCTATGTTTGTCTTCAAAGGCAGATGATTCAGGTTTATGGCACAGGCGTCTAGGTCATGTGAATCTCAGGTTGATGAAAAAGCTTCAGAGGTTGGAACTGGTTCGTGGGTTACCAGAAGTGAGTCATGTCCTGATCAGGTTTGTGTTCCTTGTACTAGAGGCAAGCAGACCAGGACTCATTTCAGCCTAAGAATGTTGGTCAGTACCAGCAGACCTTTGGAGTTAGTGCATATGGACTTATTGGACCTATGAGGACTCAGACCATTGGAGGTAACAAGTATGTGTTCGTTTTGTTGATGATTATTCAAGATATACATGGACAATATTCATTTCTTCCAAGACTGAGGTATTTGATCAGTTTGAGGTTTGGGTCAAGGCTGTGGAAACAATGCTGGGTCAGAAACTTAAAAGTATCAGATCGATCATGGTACTGAGTTTGACAATGCAGATTTCATCAGCTGGTGTGCCAGTCAGGGAGTTTATCATAACTTTTCAGCGCCAAGGACTCCACAGCAGAATGGGGTAGTGGAACGCAAGAACAGGACCCTGGAGGATATGACCAGGACTATGTTGCTGGAAAGTGGCCTGCCTAAGAGGTTTTGGGGAGAGGCAATGAACACAGCTTGTTATGTATTGAACAGAGCTTATTTGAGACCAATCCTGAACAAGACTCCGTATGAGCTGTTGAAAGGACGTAAACCCAACATCTCTCACTTGAAAGTCTTCGGGTGTAAGTGCTTCATTCACAACAACGGGAAGGATCAGCTAGGAAAGCTAGATCCGAGGAGTGATGAAGGTATATTTGTAGGGTATTCAGCTCACAGCAAGGCATACAAGGTGTACAATCAGCAAACTCAGAAAATGGAGGAAAGCGTACATGTGGTCTTTGACGAGAATGTCATGCCTAGGAAGCCTGCTGAGGACCAAGTCCAACAGGAACCAGCAGAGGAAATCTTTGTATTAGCTCGACCAGATGTGTTCCATGCTGAAGGAAGCATTGGTTATCCAACAAGAGGGTGTTGATGAGGCAGAGGTGCGAGAATCCAGCACAAGTGGGTGTTGATGAGAATCCAGTTCAGATACCTGTCCCAGAGGAACGGCAGGTGGAACAAGTCCAGGTTACTGATCAGGATCAGGTAGCTGAGGATGGTAACAACGATCAGAATCCAGTAGAGGAAGTTATTGGAGATGTAGTTCCGTTGAGAAGAAACCCTAGAGAGAGACAACCAAATGTCAGACTTCGGGATTACTATTGCTATGCAGCGTTTCAGGGGGAACAAGTCCAGACTGCGTTTGTGTCCCTGATTGAGCCAAAGAAGGTAGAAGATGCACTTAAGGATCCAGATTGGGTTCAGGCAATGCAAGAAGAGCTGCATCAGTTTGAAAGGAATAAGGTTTGGAGACTTGTACCTAGACCAGAAAAGAGAAAGGTGATTGGTACTCGTTGGGTGTTCAGGAACAAGAAGGATGAGAAGGGAGTCATTGTTCGGAACAAGGCTCGGTTGGTTGTACAAGGGTATAATCAGCAAGAAGGCATCGATTATGATGAGACCTTCGCACCGGTGGCAAGGTTAGAGGCCATCCGACTTCTCATTGCTTATTCAGTTCAACATGGATTCAAGCTCCATCAAATGGACGTGAAGACAGCGTTCTTGAATGGGAACCTGAAGGAGGAAGTTTATGTGAAACAGACTCCAGGTTTTGAGGACACAGTCCATCCAGACCATGTTTATGTTCTTGACAAAGCACTTTATGGGTTGAAACAGGCACCAAGGGCATGGTATGAAAGGTTGTCAGATTTCCTAATAGCTCATGGATATGAGAGAGGAGCAGTGGACAAGACATTGTTCCTTCTGAGGACAAAGAAGGATCTGTTGATAGTGCAGGTCTATGTCGACGACATTGTTTCGGGTCAACCAGTGATGAATTGGTTAAGAAGTTCACTGAGCTTATGGAAAGTGAATTTGAGATGAGTATGGTCGGGGAATTGACCTACTTCTTGGGACTTCAGATTCAGCAGATGGAGAATGGGACTCAGATACATCAGGCCAAGTACTTGTCCGAGATAGTGAAAAAGTATGGACTTGATCAGTCAAAGCCCTCTGCTACTCCAAGTTCGACCAGCAGTTTTGTCCAGGGATGAAACCTCTCCAAAGGCAGATCCAACACTTTATAGAGGAATGATTGGTTCACTACTGTATTTAACAGCAAGTAGACCTGACATTATGTTCAGTGTTTGTGTCTGTGCCAGGTACCAGTCCGATCCGAGAGAAACACACGTGAAAGCTGTGAAAAGGATCCTGAGGTACTTGAAGGGGACCAAGAACCTTGTTCTGTGGTATCCGAGGTATAAGTCCTTGACACTGGAAGGATACACTGATGCTGATTATGCCGGGGACAGATGTGACAGGAAGTCAACGTCCGGGATGGCTCAGTACCTTGGATCTTGTCTTGTATCATGGGGGTCCAAGAAGCAGAATTCGGTAGCTCTTTCCACAACCGAAGCTGAGTATGTTGCTGCCGGAGCACATGTTGTGCACAACTTCTTTGGTTAAGGAATCAGCTAAGTGATTTCAATCTCTACTTTGATCATATCCCTATTTATTGTGATAATACTAGTGCTATATGTGTAGCTAAGAATCCGTACATCACAGTAGAATGAAACATATTGAGATTAAGCATCATTTTATAAGGGATTGTGTAGAGAAAGGACTTGTTTCTATGGAAACTTGTAGGACTGAGGAACAAGTCGCGGACATATTCACCAAAGCTTTATGCAGGGAAACATTCGAGAAGTTCAGGACAGCACTTGGTATGATTTCTACCTAGTGAGGTATCTCTAAACTTAACCCTCAATGATTGGTTAGAATAAGGGTAAGCATTGATACATATGTCCTAAAGTATGTGAATCTGCCTATGTGTGAATAGAATGGTTGCATACTTTACTTCTTGATTAAAGGTGAAATTGTCTTGTTTTGCTTGGATTGTATTTGCTTCTTAGCCAAGTACCTTCCGGATCTTGATCCTCAGTAGCCTCATGAAGGAAGTGTACCAGCCTCCTTAGCCAAATACTCAAAGGTACGTTTTGTGTGAATGTATGAGTGTTTGAATTGTGATGTTCGTACTATAGACCCTTACGGTCAAGCCAAACCATCACAATGTCCCTTGTGGAGTTCATGATAAGGTCTGGGTACAGTATTCACCTGTTCAGGACAATGACCAGATTTGGTAGTTGAGCAGATTTAAAGGTATCTGTCTCAGTGGTTTAATGCATGTCAGAAAAGGAGACAAAGTCTTGTGCAGTCAACGAATTGATTGGGAGATGGAGTGGATGCGTGTAACATGGTCTTGGGAAGCCGAACCGTTTTCGCAATTATGACGTAATTTGAATTTTGAATTTGGACCGAAAACAAAGGGTTTTGAGGAGCAGTTCGGGAAAAATAACTTCTCACCGCAAAATCAGTCCTCAAACCTACAGAAACCCTAATCGACGAAGACGAAATCCTCTGCAAACAATTCAATGGCCGCCAACACCAAACCAACGCTATTGTTGCCTCAGAGGTTGAGGACCTGTCGCGAGCGATGGTCGTGTATGTCCCCCACCGCCTCAATCGACGGAGATGGAGTCCGTGATTGTAGAGGACAACATGCACGGATCGGAGAATGCGAATGGCAAGGAGGTTGTGAACGGCGATGTGGTAAGCGAGAAGGATTCCGGTAAGGACTCTGAGAATATTGCATCCGTTATTCAAAGGATTTTGATTGCGATTGGTCGTACTGTTGATAATGATGCTGCGGACAGTGTGGAGAACACCGATAATGAAGATGGTGGTTCGGGAAACCCGGTCGTGGATGGGTTTGTTGAAGTGCAGGTTGATGGGAATGTTGGAGATGATGTTGACAATACTGAGGATATGATCGTGCTGCTGTGGAATAGAAGAAGCAGCAGAGTTTGCTAGGAATTTAGCAAAGGGAAAATCGGTCCAAGTCAACAGTGATGATGATGAAACTGAGGAGGAGATCCTTGCAAGAGCAGCAAGGGTTGCTAAAGACTTAGCAAAGGGAAAGTCATTCCAAGTTCCGAGTGATGAGGAGGTAGTAATCATCAGTCCAGCAAGAGGTCAAGCAACTGCCAAGACTCCTAAGCAGTCCAAGAAGACTAGGCCTATGGGGACAAGATCCCAGCCGATAAGGTCATGTCTGATCAAAAGGAAGAAGAGCAATGTGGTCTATGATTCTGAGACCGATGAGGATGCTACAATGGTCAAGAAGCAGAAGACCACTAAGAAGGAGATATTAGAAGATATGGAGTCTTCGGTACGGTTTCTGAAGGAGCAGAAACTAGACGAGGTCTTGGACCTGCTGGAGTATCAAGGGTGGGAGAATTTGTTCGATATGGACGAAATGGTAAGTCCATCTGCAGTTTTTGAGTTTTATTCTCAGTTATCAGTATCAGCAAAGGGAAACAATGTCCATCTGGACTTTGTTATTGGAGGAGAGGATCTGACCCTGTCCAGCAAAGAGCTGTCAATTATTCTCAACATTCCTCATAAAGGATATGGGGAATGGGTAAAGGGACAATGGCCGAAGAATGAAGAAGACAGATATGTGGTTCAAAAGCGAGTTTGTGGCACAGCTAAGCCAGGAAGAGTTCCTTCGAAGCATCTGTCAGCCAAAGTCAAGGTCCTTCACAAATTGATGGTCACAAATCTGCTGCCGAGAGGGTCGAAGACCAGTCTAGTTCAGCTGGAAGACATTCTGTTGATGGACAAGATCCTGAAGAAAGAGCCAATTAATCTTCCAAAGATGATCATCAATCAGATGGGTTATTTAAGCCAGATGAAGCAAGTCGGGTATGCACGGATAGTGAAGAAAATCCTCCAGTACCATGAAGTGTATAAGAACCATGAGGACGAAGTGCCAGTGGTGAGGAAATTTAATCCGAGTGACTTCAAGAAAATGGGCTTAGTATTTTCTGATGAAGGCTGGATAAAGGACTTGGACAAAATGGAAGAAAAGTCATTTGTGGAAGGTAGGTTGATGAAGAGGACTCTGATGGATTTAGTCCTCCACCTGATGATTACTCAGTAAGGTTGACTGAGTTGGATTTCAACATCAGTCAGGTCAAGGGTGAGTTGAGGAAGATGTCCTCAGAGATGAAGGATTGAAGAAGGAGTTCCAGGAACTCAAGGAAGTGGTGCTGAAGGCAGTTAAGGACAGAGTCTGAATGCCCTGATATGGTGAATGCCAGCACCTGACCATCATGAACTCATCCCTTCCTTCCATCCCTACCAAATAAATCCCTTTATTGTCTGAACTTTTTATTTCCCCTTCCATGCAATTTAAGACAATATGCTTTTAATTTCGAAGTTTATTGTGCAATTTATTTTGTGTGCATTTTGGCTGTTTCATACTTGTGGTTTATGTGTTGATATTTTTGACCCTTGTTTGATGATGCCAAAAGGGGGAAGTATAGGGGGTACTGATTTAGGGGGAACAAGACCAAGTGTGTGTTCTTGTTCTGATGATATGCTTTGTGCATAGGTTTAGGGGAACTTGTCTCACTTACTTCTCAGTTGGTCATAGTCTTATGATTTGCTTACCTATTTCCTAGTTTATTTGTCCCTACGTGTTTGTCATCATCAAAAAGGGGGAAATTGTTGATACATGGTTCCCATGTTGAATTTTGATGATGACAACACATTACTCATATTTGAATTGAGTGTGCAGAGGACGTGGTCCTGACAGGCTGCATACGGGACATGAACCAGGACTACACTGAGATATGCATGGAATCATGATGCTGATAAAAGTATAAGGAGATAAGTCGAAGAAACTGCTGGAGCAACTGCTGGACACCTGGGAGAATCACAATGCAAAGGAAGTTGCAGATTGTGATGTGTCAAGCGGCGGTTACACAAGGTGGTTACTCGTATGGGTAAACCAAAGAATCGGTATTGCAATTGACACGGTTGCTGAAAATTGCTGAGAGAGTCGCAAGCAAGGTGCAAGCACATTCTGATCATCGGAAAGTTGATTTTCAGAAGTTACGGAGCGTACATCGAGTGCGTGCAGGACAGAGGAACTTGTCCTAAGAGTCACGATTGTTGGTTTTGAGCCTACAGGCTAAGGTGACTGTGTATAATAGTTTGAAACACTGTTGTATAGATATTGTAGTGCTTGTACAGTCTATTGATTAATAAAGTCAATCATTAGACGTAATTCCGCTGCATTTGTATCTCTGAGGAACAAGTGCCTGCTAACTTGGTCTTAGTCCTTAACAAGTCTTAGACCTAGTCTTTACTGCTAACAAGCGATCCTATCAACAGGTAAACAAGTTACTTGCATTAATCAAGGCTAATGATTCTGACAGTGAGCAACAAGGTGACCACATGGCAGGTATGTGTGAAAGTTTTCATAAGTTATATGTAAAAATGGATGGATTTTGGACAGTGGAGCTACAGACCATTTTACTTTGATAAAACTTTACTGCATGATGTGTATGAACTAGCTAAGCATGCACTATTACACTTCCAAATGGACATGTTGCCAGAGTCAACCAAGCTGACATTATCATTTAATGGATAAGTTAACCTTGCATGATGTTCTGATCATTCCGGAATTCAAATTCAATTTGGTGTCTGTTAGTAGCTTGTTACAAATTCCCTTACTCTGTGGTATTTCATGATAAGCATGCTTGATTCAGGATTGTGCCCAGAAGATCATTTGCAAGATTGGTAAAAGCAAGGATGGACTTTACTGGATTAAAAACGGCATACAACATCATACAAATGCTTGTGCAACGATGAAGCAAACTTCAATTGATGTGTGGCACAAAAGCTAATAAGCTAATAAAGTTGGTTTCAAGCACCTCTGATGACACAATAAACCCAGACATCAAGTTTCATTGCCTTGTTTGTCCACTTTCTAAACAGACTAAGTTATCTTTTCTTACCGAGCCAACATAAATCTCTTTGTGTTTTTGAACTTGTTCATGGAGATGTTTGGGGACCTTTTGGTACTGAAAGCTTGACAGCTGCACGCTATTTTCTAACTCTAGTCGATGATTATTCGAGAGTTACATGGACATTCTTGATGAAAGAGAAATCTGAAGTCCCAACTCTTATCATGAGTTTCTTTGAGCTAGTACAAACTCAATTTAATAAGCGCATAAAGACCTTTAGATCTGATAACGGAAGTGAATTTTTAACGTAAATTGCATGATTTCTTCTAATCCAAAGGTTGTATACATCAAAGCACTTGTGTTTATACTCCTCAACAAAATGGATTAGTCGAAAGAAAATAGATATTTACTAGAAGTTGCAAGAAGCATTGAGACTACAAACAAACTTGCCTAAATATTTTGGGGAGATTGTGTGACTACTGCAACTTATATTATTTGTTGAAACATGGTCCCCATGTTGAATTTTGATGATGACAACACGTTACTTATATTTAAGTTGAGTGTGCAGAGGACATGGTCCTGATAGACACAGGTGAGGAACAGGACCAGACGCAGTGGGCCTTGAAGTCAAGAACGAGTCAAAAATCAGTTGAGAAAAACATGGAAGACTTGAGGCTGAACGTTGAGGTTGTTACAACGACTTGAAGAGACGTTGAGGAACAAGGGAAGATAAACCACAGTCAAGGCTATTGGAGAATTTCACGGAAAGACAAGGAGCTGATTTCTACGAAGTGGAGTAGTGGATCAAACGGTCACTAGCACTAATCTACATATACTCGGAGAAGAGATCAGCTCAGTAACGTGTGCAAGAAGTCTGGTGAAATTGCAAGGAGAGTGCGATAAACTAGCGTGCAAGATATTCTGATCATCGAGAAATTGATTTTCAGAAGAAGGGAGCGTACGGCAAGTGCGTGCAGGGCAGAGGGACTTGTCCTAAGAGTCGCGATTGTGGTTTTTAACCTACAGGCTAAGGTGACTGTTTTTTGATAGTTTAGAGATACTATTGTATAGACATTGAAACGTTTGTACAGTCTATTGATTAATAAAACAATCATTAGACGAATTTCAATTCGCTGCATTTATATTTCTGAGGTACAAGTACCTGCTAACTAGGTCTTAGTCCTTAACAAGTCTTAGACCTAGTCTTTACTGCTAACAAGCGATCCTATCATTGGTATCAGAGCCGCTAGTTTTAGATCTTGTTGAGCATTGCAGGTATGTCAGAGACTCGTTTGCTACTCCACCAAAGCTGAAGGTAGGAGAATATGCATCATGGGCAATTCGGTTTGAGGAACATGTCCTCGGCACAGGACGGAGAAGTTTGGCAAATTATTGAACAAGGTCGTCAAATCATCCAGGATGATACTGATCCAACAAAAGAGAAACCCAGGGCTTTTACAACCACTGGCAGATTACAAGAAACTCCAGAAAAATGCTCAGGCTATGAAAGTTCTGCATTCTGCACTTGAACCTGGTGATCTGGACAGGTCATGATGTACAAAGATCCTGCAGAGGTTTGGGACGCTCTAAAGAGGATTTATGAAGGTTCTGGTGATGTGAAGAAGAACATGATCATTACCGCTCAGATGAAGTTCAATGCCCTTCGTCAAGGAAAGGATGAGTCGCTTCATGACTATCATTCTAAGTTTCAGGGAAGTTTGTCTACACTGTCCAGATTGGGAAAAAGAATTGAACAATGGGAAGTTACTCACCACTTTCTGCAAGGACTTAGTCCAGCATGGGACAACATATCAAGGACCCTGGCTGCTCTCCCTGATACTAAGAGGATTACTCTTGAGGAATTAGTCTCCAAGCTGGAAAGTAACATGCTTATTGAGAAATGTAAAGCTTGAGGGACGTGAAACCCAGAAGGGTGGAAGCAGATAGCACTGGTCAGTGAAAAGGACAAAGACAAGGAATAAGTCTAAGACCTCGAACAGTAAGGGTAAGGGCAAAAGGAAAAGAAAAGAAAAAGAAAAGGAATCTGATGAGAAGTCCGATGACAAGTCAGACATGCAATTGCTGTCCAAGGCACTACAGATCGCAAGTAAGAAACTTGGTTCAAAGGACTCGTCTTCCAAACGCACCGCCGGTAAGGATGATGAGTGTGTTTCTATTGC